>SDVV010039936.1:0-10581 GCA_016164225.1 Gammarus roeselii | reverse complement strand
AAATCCACGACACAAAATCTCCAATAGATATCATTTACCTTGACTTTCAAAAGGCCTTTGACAAAGTCCCACACAAGCGCCTAATTAGTAAATTGCACAGCATCGGTATTCGAGGCGAGCTTAACAGCTGGATAAAATGCTGGTTTACGGACAGACGGCAGCGAGTTGTACTTAACGGAGCTTCCTCCCCCTGGGGTAACGTTACAAGCGGCGTGCCTCAAGGATCCGTGTTAGGGCCAGTTCTCTTTATAATATTCATTAATGATCTCGATAGCAACGTACTCTCAAACATTAGCAAGTTTGCAGACGATACTAAGATCGGAGGAAGAGTGCAAACTGATCTAGAGTGTCAGCAGATCCAACTAGGCTTGAACAAAATTGTTGAGTGGTCAGAAAAGTGGCAAATAAAATTTAATGTCTACAAATGCAAAGTTGTGCACATAAGTCTTCATAACCCCAAACACGAATATTCAATGTCTGGAATAAAACTCTTACAAAAACCAGCACAGTATGCTCAAGTTATTTAATGCATTTGTTAGACCGCATATCGAGTATGCCGTTCAATTTTGGTCTCCATTCCTTAGAAAAGACGTTATTAAACTTGAGAAGGTTCAACGTAGAGCTACCGAACTCATCCCCTCGCTGCGGAATAAATCGTACGAAGACAGGCTTCGTGAACTCAAACTTTATTCGCTAGAGAAACGTCGAGTTAGAGGCAACATGATAGAAGTGTGGAAGATTATGAAGGGTAAGGAAAACGTCGACCGTGCGAGCCTTTTTACTCTAGATACAAACGGAGTGACTAGGAACAATAGATACAAAATCGTTGGAAAACGTTTCTCACTCAACGTCACGCGCAATTTTTTCACGTATAGAGTTGTTGAAGAATGGAACAAACTTCCAGCGGAGGTTGTAAACAGCAATACAATCGAAACGTTTAAGTCGCGGCTCGATAAGTTCTACATAGATCGCCGATAAATAGCTAAACCGTTCCATTTCCTGTTGTTATAATAAAATAGAAATGGCACACGAAGCTCTCCTAGACGTTCTACTTCAAAACTTATCCCCTTGCTACCAGAAGGCAAATTAATTTGGGCCAATTGGCCTCCTAGACGTTCTACTCTAGAACTAACACTCTTGCTTCCAAAAGGCAACCTAGTTTGGGTCAATAGGCCTGTTGTTGTCTTCCTACACTTGTAAACACCATGTAGCTAGTCACGATTATTGTCCCAATATTGACGTTTTTTGTATGTACACTCATGATACTAGTGTAAGTATTATTTCGTCCCATGAAATACGTACCGGCGGCCTTCAGAGATGAGCTGCGACGAATTCAAATTGAACTCTCGTTTCCGTTGATTCAAAAAGTGTACTTGATAACGAAGCTTCATGTCCTATATTTAAGAATTTAATGATGTTGAGAATTGAAAACCCATAGCCCGACAATATTTATTAATAATTAATGACCCAAAACAAATCCGGAGACCGACGGTGACTTGACACAGCACTGGTTGCTGGCTTGACGTTTGGTGACAAAGACATAGACTCAGTGCACTAGAAAGCCTTAGCACTTGAACTTTATTGTTAGTGGTAGAATATACTATACAAGTACTTATCAACGTGCGGTCCCTTGTTTCAGATACGTCTGACTACTCGGTGCACTAGAAAGCCTTGGCACTTTAACCTAACTGTTAGTGGTAGAATATACTATACAAGTAGTTATCAACGTGCGGTCCCTTATTTCAGACACGTTCGTCCCCCTTCACTGTTTATGCGAACCGTGGTCACTCAAATCTATCGTGTTCACTAGGAATCTTTGTCATTGTTTGTGCTCACTGAATAGCCCCAATGTGACATTTTCTGACAATTTAGTTATCTTCAAATGCGTTCTCTTTTCGTCTCGCTGCGCAGGTGGCCAAGAACAACTATCAAGTGTTGCTGGACGAGAAGGACGTCAACAACCTGACGGGGGCGCTGAAGCTGTTCTTCAGGGAACTCAAAGAACCGCTACTTCCCTTCAACACTTACGAAACCTTCGTGAAGTGGAGCAGCGGTGGGCAAGGGGCAAGGCTGGAGAATTATTAATAAATTCAACTTCATGGGCTGACAACATGGGCCTAGTAGTTGATTGAAATGGTTGCATTAACCTTCGAGCTGCATCAGTTGTCGATAAGTTACACCAACAAAGGGAAAAACAATTTTGGATCTTTATGCTCCTCTTGTCTTCTCAACCTATGTTATAGTTTCCCCATTTTTTTTAGTGCTGTTCCTTCTTTTTCCCCTTTTCATTGTTCTCAATCATGGTGAGGTTCTTCTCTGACCTAGTAAATCTCATGCATGGGATCCTCGGTTCTCTTATTTTGTTTCTGCGCTGCATGATTTTGACTCGCAAGCGGTCTATCCCAATCTTCTCATCATCTTGGTGTCACGAATAGTGCCACGCGTCAGTTGATTGTATTTGGTACATCTCAACTGGTAGCAGCAGATGGAGGCAATAATTGCATAGTAACGCTGTAATTTTTTGAATCTGTGAATAAAAATACTATAAAACTGGCAGCTAGCTTCTTTCTATAGGTCAATGACAATTCTCATCCAATTTTAGGAGATTGTAAGATATGTGCATTTACTTTCCAATCGACGCTGATCACTGTTTCATAATTTCTATGTGCATCTTCAAGGAAGTTGATGAACCAATTTGTTAATTGGGCCTTGAACAGGCTGTGTTGAATCACGTGTGTATATAACCATTGTCTTTGACTCGTCATATGGCAGAAGGACATTGGCTTCAACCTGCTAGATATCTCTGTCATTCTAACTTAAACGAACTTTGACGAGTCTTAGTGACGCAGCTTCTGTATTCAATTGTTGGATGGTAGCTCTAGTAGAATGGCTGCGCGATCGTTTGCTGTGTTCTCTTGTGGCTGTCTTGTAACATGAAGCAAAGGTTAAAAATGAGTAGAGTTGCGTCTGAATATTTTATCCCATATCATACCTTGAAAATCTCCTACAGCTGTGTTTGCAGTTTTTCTCTCTTGCTTTTTCCCTAATGTAAACTGTAGCTAACCTACTGTTCCCGCGATCAAATTTTGTCACGGGTTCAGGAGACATGACCATCATTTAAGTGTATACGGACAGCTGTATACTCGCCTGTTTCAGCTGCGTTTTGCATTACTTGAGGATCTGCACGCAGGCAAGCTGATAAACTCCGCGTTATTCGGTGATTAATCGTTGGCATGCGAATTATGTCTGCTACTTGTATCGCCTAATTTGCTGTCTCTCGCTCCTGGTACAATACATCTCGGTATACTCATCGTTATGGATTAGAACAGCTCATTTGCGAGTCCTTGTGCCATCTCTGTAATAGTTACAATACTTTTAGGACTTTCTTCTGCAATTGCAGTGACTTGAGCATGCAGTCCTTGTGCCACTGTTTTGAATGGAAAGATACATCTCTGTAATAGTTACAATACTTTTAGGACTTTCTTCTGCAATTGCAGTGACTTGAGCATGCCATGAGCCAAAGCAAACCCGGGACAGGGATTCAATTCTTCAGATCTAGACAATTGTTTCAATCCTTGAACTTTGCGCTGAGGCAGTATTCAATTTGTAATTCAAAAATACCATGTCACTCAAATCTCCTCTTTCTAAGCTCTTAAGTGATAATGTATCTATGATTTCACGTGTTCAAGTCGACGAAGAGATTCAACATCATCTCTTAAAACGTCAGAGATCAAACACTGTCTCTCAAGAGATTTAACATCTCATCAACGTTTTCAACACAGCTACCCAACAACATTGCTGCCAAGAGATCGAACATCATCTCTTTAGAACGGGCGCGAGGTATTGTTGCTGCTGCGCTGTAGATTCCCCTGCAGTGGATGAGTCACGGCAGGAGCAAGTGTCCAATCTTGGGTATCCAAAGTTCCCACACCTTCCCGTGGCGTCTTCGTACACCTTAAAATTTCAAATAACCATTTGTTTCTATAAGTTTTTGCCCCAAAGTTTACCCCCTCCCTCCCCTCAACGTCCCTCCTTCGAGTTCCCTCTGTTCTCTCCCACTGTTGTACATGCGTGAAAAACCTTTATACTCGATCTGAATAAAATTCTTAACTATTATTCCCCATCCCCCATTACCACCCTTCTGTGCAACAGGGTTAAGTCATGTGAGTATGAGCATATGAGGTTGTGTGCTGCGCCTTGCCATCGGCTACCCCCTTCCTATGGGATTTCGGCCTTGTGTCAGTATCTGTACCACAATAAAAAAAAATACAGTCAATTTTTTCAAGTTATTGTTTCACACGTACAATATCCGAACCTATCACACGCTCCCTACGGGGGATCTCATTGAGACTCATGTCAGCGCTCCGGTGGAGTGGAGCCCTCTAATCTGATCCTGTTGTGGCCAAATGTGTCGGTAATTTTCCTCGGAGTGACATCCGTGAAGTGTGGTTTGGATTAAAACACTTGTACTGAGTATTACACCTTCACTTCTTGGCTATAGAGCTGTAGTTTAGTATTCAGCAGCCAGTACGAATCGCGAACCTCTTCATCACCGCAAACCTCTTCATCACCGCAAACACGATCTCTCACACCTTCACACTGATGTCTCTCCTTAAAATCTGCTTCACGCGATCCATCCACGCAATCTTTGGTCTTTAAATGAGCCTGCGCTTTCATCACTTCCCACCAGTCTCTCATCATCCATCCTCACCATGTGTCCGAACCACCTCAGAACACGTGAATCTACTCGCTCCTCCATCTTCCACACCATCCTAGTTCTGATTCGGACAACGTCATTATTGATCCTATCCTGCAACGTCGCTCCGACCGTGCTCCTCAAACTTTTCATTTTGAAAACATTAACCTTTTCTCATCCGCTCTCGACTCCCTCCCCTCCCACATTTTATCCCCTTACTCCTCTTCCCTTTTCCACCCTCTCCGTCTCAGCTCAGCCAAGCACATTTGTGGCAACTGCTTCCCTGTACTGCTCACTAACCAAGTGTTGTCCTTGCTCGGTGCCGTTCACTAAACACAAACTGACTGCCGTGGTCCGCACACTAAACAAGTGTTGTCCCTGTCCTTTGCCGCTCACTGGCCATGAGCTGACTGCTCTGTCTCGCACACTTACCATATGTTGACTCTGCTATGTACCGCTCACTAACTATGTCTTATCATTGTTCCAGTGGCTCGTCGCGGTGACCGACAATGGGAGCCGCTGCAGAAGGCCGTCAAAATGCTGCCTCTCGACAACTTCACCACACTCAAGGTGTTACTCCAGCACCTGAAGAGGTGAGTTGAACAGTTTCTCTCCTTATCAAACCAAGTGGCTTTCTTTCCAACTACTTCATGACTTAGTACGCAGGCAACTTGTAATTCGTTTGTCTGAAAACATGCTTGTGAAATTGTAAATTTGGGTCACCATAGACTCAGTAGATAATTTTTTTTTCTATGACTCATTATGCTGTTCTTGCAATTGCCTTATTTATGACATTTAGTGAAAAGATCGCAACAATTTAAGTGATATGTAAACGTCGCCCAAAAGTCGATCCATGACCATCACATTCGAAGTGCTGTTTCTCCATTACCGATATTTCGGGATTGTAGAGATCTCTTATAATATTCTTAATCATTGATCAAACGTATAGTAGCACCTTATGCGAGTGACCTAGAGGTCCTAAATCAACGCATAGCCTAATAGCACCTTATGTGACCAAGAGGTCTTGAATCATTGCTCGCAGAGTAGCCCCTTATGTGACCAAGAGGTCTAAATCATTGCTTAAACACAGAATAGCGCCTCATGTGACCAAAAAGTCCTCAATCATTGCTCAAACGCCGAGTAGCACTTTATGTGACCAAGAGGTCATAAATCATTGCTCGAACGCTTATTAGCACCTTATGGGACTAAGAGGTCGAAAAATTGTCTTTAACGTTGCTATTCTGCTACCATGATGTTTTCTTTTGTCCAGAGTGTGTGTGTACAGCGTGGACAACCGCATGAACTTCATGAACCTGGCCATCGTGTTCGGACCTTGCCTCCTGTGGCCTAAAGATACCACCGGCCGTGATCTCATGACCGAGGCAATGGTGCACAACATCGTGGTCGAAGGGCTTCTCACGCACTTCGACCAGTGCTTCGACTCTGATAAGAAGGGCGACGTGCTAAGCGTCGGGGTCAAGTAGATCCTTACACACTTCAATCAGTGTTTCTTTCCAATTTTAGTGCAGGCCTGCAAAGAAGAATATGAGGCCGGAATTCACGTTAGGTGTGGGTTTATCAAGTTGGGATTGTCTTCGACCAGCGCGTCGTCTTGCTCAATAAATGTGTGGAGGTTCTACCTATTGTTACTGGTTAGCTGATCAAATGGTCCCTGTCTTCCTCACTATTTGGAATCGGTGTTTGTGCACTACCAGTGCTCATAGTCCAGCTGGATGGGATCAATATACGCTGATGGGACAGGTTTGAGAATGGGTGGCTCGATAGCGTCCAGAGCCTTTTAACCCCACCGAAATTAACTCATTTGAAGATAGCTGCTTCTCCTGCCAGGCCGTTGCTCTAGTAATTTGGAATACCCGAATCATGCGCAGTAGCACGGGTCATTTGGTTCATATAAACAATGCAGAAAGCCATCCAGGCGATGTCCTTGTAATAGAATAGAGATATAAAAATCCTAGGTAGCTACATTTGCAATGTTATCATACTAATTTCGATGTTTGGCTTGTGTTGGTTTACGAGCACCGCCAAGTGAATATGCTTCATTGCAAAAATGCACGAAGAAGGTATTTGTAACCGACATTCCTGACCTGATGATTGCGTGTGAAGCATAGCATTTCAACCAGTATATACATAATATATACTCCATTTCCTATTGAACAATGTAGTTTTAAAAGCCTTCCTACCCAGTTTAAATTTCTGAGTTGGCGGAAGAGGCGAAATCCGAAATTAAGTATGAATGTCTTCTGATCCCCAACGTACGTCACGGCACAAGTGCAGATGATTATTCGCTTTCATCACAACCCTCCACTAGACTACAGCCTGGCCCGCCGTGCTTAGAGGCTCGTTGCTATGCGTGGAGCGATCAGTGATTTGATGGGACGCTGTCGAAGATCAGGCTCAGCAAAATCAGTATCCTGGTAAGACGTTGCTGCGCTTTCTCATGCAAGGCACGATCAGTGTCTTGGCGACAAGTTGCTCTGCTTTTTCATGCATTGCGCGATCAATATTCTAGAAGAACACTTCTGTACTTACTCGTGCTTGACGCGATCAGTATCTTGGCAATATGCTGCTGTACTTTCTTGTCCATGACACGATCAGTATCCTCGCGATATGCTGCTGTACTTTCTTGTCCATGACGCCATCAGTATCCTGGCGATATGCTGTTGTTCTTTCTCACGCATGTCATCAGTGTCCTGGCGATAGCTGCTGTATTTTCTTGTGCGTGATGCGATCCATTCTAGCGATACGCTGCTGTGCTTTGTCGTGCATGACAAGGGACGATATGCCGCCGGGTGAAAAGTTGATGTACTATCTCGTCATGATAGATATCCGGGCGCGATGCTTCTGTACTATCTCATGACAAGTATCCGGGCGCAAAGTTCCTGTACAATCTTGTAATGACAAGTATCCGGGTGCAAAGTTCCTGTACAATCTTGTAATGACAAGTATCCGGGCGCAAAATTCCTGTACAATCTTGTAATGACAAGTATCCGGGCGCGAAGTTCGTATACTATCTCGTCGTGACAAGTACCTGGGCGCGAAGTTCCTGCACTATCTCGTCATGACAAGTACCTGGGCGCGAAGTTCCTTTACTCTCTCGTCATAGCAATAATAATCGATTGTCGGTAGGACGGGGTGTTTTGATGTGGATTTATTTAATATTTACCCATTTTAATATACTTTAATTGACAATTCCTGATTCTTTAATCACTTGAAAACGTCCCTGGATTACAAATTCGTACATTAAACTAATTTTTATAACTAATGGAGTTCCTATTTCGGTGGTGGTTTCCTATCTTTCCATAAACTGTTTACATCTGATGGAGCTTCCGTGCATACCTTTGATATTCGTAGCGTAAATACATTAACGCAGTAGTAAACCCTTCTACTCTCTAATCAAATGTTTGTCTGTAACTTGATAGAGCACTGGTTGCTGGTTTGACATCCGGCGCCCGGAGGATGTTGGTGGTACCTGCGCACTAGAGAGACTGTCACGCTAATTTAATCTATCTCTTAAGCTTGAGAACAGCAATCTTTTTTTTTTGCAGTCACGGTCGTTACTGTACTAGGGTAACTAAGGCGATCGCGTTGGCATCCTATTGAGAGAAGTGGGATGTTAGTACACCTGGATACCGTCATTGGGCTGACTATACAATGGTGACTGACAAGTAGAACTGGACTACCGGTGCTCATTGCGATCAAGTTGGCATCCTATCGCGAGAAGTGGGATGTTAGTACGCGTGGATACCGTTACTGGGCTGATTATACTATGATGACTGACAGGTAGTAGTTCCACCGTCTAACAAGCACTGGTGTGTCTCACTGGCCGGCACTGGTGGCTGACATGCTGTGGTGTAATCACTGGACAGAGCGGCTCTGGTGCTTTGCTGAAGATAGGTGCTCCATGTACGCCGTAATGCCTTGCTTGATAATTTCATTCGCCTTTCATCGGCAACCATTTGACTTGTATCGCATTCGAGACTTCATTTCTACCTGATTGACAAAGAACAAGTTGCCTGAACAAATATTTAAGTATCGTAACGTGCCTAGAACACACTAATTAATTGGATATAGAATAAACAGTCTAATGTGATGAAGTTTCTTGTTGAAAATAAAATGGAGATTCGAGGTACTCAACTTGCAAGTGACCTTTAGTGATCATCGTCGTAACCGGTGTCTTGTTCACTGTCTTGCGTCACCAGTGAGTAGCCCATCCTAGTTATGGGAGTGATAGTTTTCATGGATAGCATAGTTGACCTATTGATAACTGTATTTATCAATGTGAGCGATAATATATTCATTGTGGCAGTAGAAATACTGTTTGGAAATCGATGCAGTTATCCTATTTTTATACTCCTTGCTACTGTAGTAAGTAGGCCATTTTCAACTTTTGCCTGAGCGCTTTATATCTTCTTTTGATCATCTTATCAACTAACCCCCAACGCACTAGAAAGACTCATCACTGTTATCTAACCTGTCAAACTCGCCCTTGACGTTTGTTCTAAAGCTCGTGCCAGTAGGACATTGACTCCAGTGCACTAGAAAGCCTTGGCACTCTAATCTAATCTGTTCTAATGCTCTGCTAACTGACTAACTAGTGCCTTATTCATCAATGAGTGCAATAGTTGTTTTGGCAGTGTGGGGCCATTGCAACCTTACTGTCGTGTTTTTAAAGTAGGTGGGTGATTTCTTTCTTTCATCAAGCAAGTAGAAGTTGAATATTAATTCGTTTATCCTCGTCACGAAAGACTAAGTACTGGTGAAGTGCTTGGTCTCGAAGCCATATTTCTTGAGTATTCGTAGGCTCGTAACCTTTTTCCAGTGACGTCCATCTAATTTTGTTTTGTTGAGAGAAATGCTGTGTTGCCTTACGCCGATGAACTCCGGCGCGAACGAACGCCAAATCAAAACAATAAAAGAAATACATTTCGAAGAGAGTCGCCTGTGCTGGAAGAAACGTATACATACTCTATCTTTGCAATATTTGCGTGAAATTTTGACGTTTTCTCAGGCAGATTATCGAACCTATACAACCGCTAATCTACTGCTGTTGAATCACGAGTTCTGGGGACCAAGTATTCGTGGCGTGACAGTATTGCGGTTTATATTTTAGTAGCTAGTAGTATAAATATGTATAGAGGATTTTTTGTATATTTGCTGCTTATTATTCATATAAGTGCCTTGAGAGTCTTCTTGTAGTGTGGTGATCGTTGTTGCCACAGTCACTACTACCGACGTGTTGCCTTATGTAGCGTACAAACTAGTCAGCTTACGAGGGGAAGGGTATCGGTGAGATCAGCTTACGGTCTCTGGAACCCAGCGCTGAGCTTTGGGCAATCACTTAGAAACGTCTACTTCTTATTTCAATGCTCTAAAGTTTAATAATGACGTGTTTGTGACATGTTTTGCTTAACTATTTGCCTCGTAGAAGAGACTCGTTATGTAATCGTAATGTATATTTATAATTTTGTACAGGAAACCTTTAATTGAAACAAATCTACGCAGTGGACGCGGCTCCAATTGCTAGCAGGTAAACAGTACGTCTAATCTAGAATTTTAAAATCATTCTAATCTTTGAATGATAGGTCCTTGGTTCATGAGTTATGGTTCGTTTGGTGCCAGAAGGATATCAACTCCAAGGTGCTATGACTTCTTGCCACTCAAATAATCTAATCAAGTGTTACGAGGGCTTGATCGGTAATGCAAAACAACATCTTATAGTGGTTAGCTTGACTTAACTTACCTACACGAGTTGTTGCTTACATACCGCGAACAGACGCAAACAAACTGGCTATTGTTGAAATTGATTCCTGTTGTTTTGTTTTGATGTGTTCATATCAGTCGTACATTATTTAGCTAAAAAAATT
>SDVV010039934.1:0-10582 GCA_016164225.1 Gammarus roeselii | reverse complement strand
GACATATAACTGACGAGGTTCTAAGTTGTTGGAGGCGAGGATTCGTTTCGTTGCATCCGAGTCTTTATCTTACCTAAATGAATAAATTGTATTTATACAACTAAACCGCGTAGCTGTAAATATTGTGTTGTGTTGCGTTGCTTTCGGAGCGGAATTTGCCCGTGTAGCCACTGACGTTATACGAATCTTGATGCTACCTGTATGCACTAGGGTGCGTACATATCTCACTTAATGATCTAAAAGATTTGAAGCGGAGGTCCGTTTCGAGTAAGCGTTTTTTCTTTTGCGCACCAGCGTGCGTCTGTTATTGCTAAAAACTTTCACTTTTTTCTAACGTTGAAAGCGTTGTTTTGTTTTTTCCTCGCACACTTAGGCGTGCGAGCCTGCTTTAATCAATGATCGTCGAGCCCTACGGGGGAGCCTATTATGACTCGCGTTGAGGCTCTGGTGGAAATGAGGATCAAATCAAATCAAATCTTAGTCTTCCCTAAATAAATTAATTGTATTTAAACAATTAAACCGCGTAGCTGTAAATGTTGTGTTGCGTTGGTGTCGGAGCTGAATTTGCCCGTGTAGCCACTGACCTTGTACTAATCTCGACGATGCTACCTGTACGCACTAGGGTGCGTACATATCACTCTTTGAGTTCTAACGGATTGAAAGCGTAGGCCCGTTTCGAGTATGCGTTTTTTCTTTTGCGCACCAGCCTGCGTCTGACATTGCTAAAATTTTCACTTTTTCAAACGTTGAAAGCGTTGTTTTTTGTTTTTCCTCGCACACTTAGGCGTGCGAGCCTACTGGAATCAATGATCATCGAGCCCTACGGGGGAGCCTATTATGACTCACGTTGAAGCTCAAATCAAATCGGGCTCTTTTGAGACCAAAGACGCCTCTGCCACCCCATTCCCCCCCTAAAATGCTTGAGTGAAAATTTTTGTTTTACAGTCTACATGATTACTAGCGCAGAGGAGGAGAGCCGCGTCGAGGCTAGTCAAGGTGCGTCGAGACCAGTCGGACCATATTGAGGCGAGTCGAGTTGGTCGCGACGAGCCGTGACTGGCCGAAATGATTCGAGACAAACCGAGATGAGCTGAGACGAGAGACCCGGGGAGCTCGGGAAGACCCGGGGGACTTGGGTTACCCTTGATCGGGGAATTTGTGTTACCCTCGGGGATTTGTCTGGCTCTATTGGGACCCAAGGGACCTCTGCCCCCCCCCCCTATCCCCTTAAACAATGAATGCGAGATCAACAACCCGATCAATTTTTCTGCCCGTGACAAACCTGCCCTTACTTTCTTCTTCACGATCCACAATTTTGTCATGTATAACAATGCTAGTGAATTTGTGCGCGAGTTCTGTTTGTGATTTTGTGACCAGGTGTTTTTTCTTCAGTCTGTGCTCGCACGCGCGTGCACGGACGATATGTTGTTTCTGGGGTTGACCTGTGGACTGCGTAGCTATACACCTTGTGACGCGTTGCGGTTGGAGTTGATCTAATCCGTGCAGCCATAGACTCTGTACCCATTTCGACGATACTATCTGTGCGCACTGGCGCGCGTGCATATTGCTCTTGGAGTTCTGAGTGGTTGGAGGCGGGGACTCGTTTCGTATGGGTCTTATCTTACCTGAATAACTATATTGTACCTCCACTTAACTAGACCGAGTAGCTGTAAACATTGTGTTGCGTTGCTGTCTGAGCTGACTTTGTCCGTGTAGCTGTAAACCTTGTACTAATCTCGACGATGCTACCTGTGCGTACATATTGCTCTTGAAGTTTTAAATAATTGGAAGCGGAGGTCTGTTTTGTCTAAGCGTTTTTCTTATGCGCACTAGCGTGCGTCTGACATTGCTAAAATTTTCCATCTTTTCTAACTTTAAAGCATTGTTTTTTTCTCGCACACTGAGGCGTGCAAGCCTACTGGGATCCATGATCATTGATCCTTACGGGGGAGCCTACTATGACTCGCGTTGAGGTTCTGGTGGAACTGAGGATCAAATCAAATCCACCATTTGAATTATACCCCCCTACACCCACTCTAAAAACAAAACAAAAATATTTGTAAAAATTGAAATTACGGATTAAAAAAAAACTCATTCATAGCTACTTTTGTTTGAGTGCACAAGAGTAGCAAGTGGTGCGTCGTGTTGTCGGCTACCTCCCTTTTGTGGGATTTGGCTTTCTGTGTATTTTTACCTTTTATCCTCACTTTTGCAGCCCCCCCAAGGGCTCAGCATACCCAGTCGTCAGGTGCACCGAGCCAGGAGAGGCCAGCACAGCTATGCGCGCCAGCACCTACAAAGACTCCTCAGAACAACAACGGGAAGATACTGGAAGGGATGCGCAAAACACAACTACAACCCCGGTGAAAACCATGAAAGCAAATACATACATATACATTCATATAATAAAACAGAAACGAGCAACAGGACGAAACACACCACAGACTCGCCAACACGACTGGGAACGCAAGACGCTAGCACAGCAGCAGGCAGCTCATTCCATATCCTCGTGCATCGAACATTAAAAAACCTCCTTGCCACATCCACAGAGCAGCGGGGCATCAAGAGTTTGTGCTGATGTTCCCGCGTCCTTCCATCCAGCGACCTTTGGAACAGAATGGACAAATCAAAACCCTCCGTGTCACACCACAGAATTCTCCAATACTTTATGAGGTCACTTCTCAGTAACCTGCCCATTGCAGAGGAATTTAGCCTGGTATATCTTAGAAAAATATTTCCCAAAAATACATTTACAATATTAATCACATCTCCTCCTGTACTAGTTTTGAATTTTTTGTATATTTCAATACAGCATTGAAAAGTTTTTGTAAGCCTCAAAAATGAAGTCGTGATTTTTAACTTGGGTATTTGGGGGATCATTCCAATGCTTCGCTATAGAGTTGCTTTTGGATTACATATTTTAAGTGTGGAAAGCTAAATGCCAAAACCTGTTGGCTGAAATCTGAATTATTAATTTTTCAATTGAATACTGGCAACCAAAACCTTATTCCTGAAAGTGTTTTAGACAGTACTGGGAGACATGGTCATTCTACTGTAGCTGTATGGACAAAGCTTTGTTCAGATATGGATAGTTGTAAAATATGTGATTCCTAGATCTTTATAAGATCTTTTTTATAGATCTGTGTAGAAAAATAGTAATTATTTGATTCTTAAAACATTGTTGACGTTCTTCACTCGCTCTGATATGTTATTCAACATCATCTGATCAGATAATTTTCAAATGCTGCATTACAGTGTATTGCAAATTAGATATTTTTCCTTGCATGCTACTTGGCATGATATCACAACAGTCTGCTTGCCTGATATTGTTTCATTACAAATTTGCCGCGCTGTAAACTGAAGAATCTATCGCAAGATTGATTATTTGAATGATTTCAGTCGTTTGATGAAGTGAGGAGAATATTGACTTTGCGAGGAGAGGACTTTCTCGAAACAGCAAAGACCATTCCAGTGTCAATTGGAAAATTGGCAATGGTCATATTCCAACTTCACCCCACGCCAGCAATCGTTACACATTCATGGTGAGTAGCAAGTGATGCTGTTGGTAATCAAATCTTCATTGTAAGTAGTAGGCACCTCATGCAACTGATAGTAGCTTTAGTAGCTTCTCTCATGAGCACCACTATCATAGTTTGACATCGGATGCGTATCCTCTTCCTCGCTTTAATAATAACTGATAGCAAGTTGGAAGATTATTTTCATTAATGTTGAACTCTTACTTCTCTGAATTTTGGCTAATATCTTGGTTATTTTTTTTTTAATAATTAATTTTTGCTTGTGTGCAAATTGTATTGAAGTAGCTACCATGTGTAATATTTTTATTCTAGGAACCTTTGTGTTTTGCAAGCATGCAGAGAAGCCATACTAAGAGGCTACTGCTTCAAAGTTTTTGTAACTGAAGGACTTCCTCATGCTGAAGGGTGAGTATGGCAACAGTAGGCAATGATTTTTCTGATATTTTAATTGTCTTGTTATTGTTTTAGCTACAGTTTGAGAGGTGTTGTTATTGTTTTACAATTTGAAAGATATGAGTTCAAATGACAATTTTAGAATTATACATGTAACTAACATGTGTTTGCAGTACTAAATCCAAATGACATATCTTTATATTTTGATTTATGGTTGCCCTTCCCTAGCTGGACGATCAATCCAAGGCTGGGTTGTCGACTGTGATTATCCGTCAACTTTACCTCATTCGCTCACACTCATACAAAATCTTACCCCCCGAGTGTGTAATTGGGGTCTTGCAAAGACTGTCAACTTATCCTTGGTCAATAGCAAGCCCAGAAACCATAGTCAGCAGTAGGACCTAACAGCTTTTACTGGTATAGCTACCCTCTACGCGTGATAGATGACGGGCTCTTCTCCCACCCATCCTGTAGCACAACTAGACAACCACAGGTGTGAAATTTCAGAGTTAAGTAACTTACAGACAGCCTCTACCTCAGGAGCCTGATATTAGATCACAGGGGTCCATTTCCACCGGAGTTTTGACGTCACCTATGAGCTCAACGTAGGGGTCCCAGGGATCTCTGAAAGAGCTGGAGGCATAGGCCCCAAAGAGAGCCTGATTTGTTCAGTGTATGCTTTTGATAAAGGTAGAGGTACTTACAAAAGAGCCTCTGCAAACAGTCCCTGGTTTACTTTGGTTGAGCTTGGAATAGTGAGAGATTACTTAGAGTAAGCATATGTCCTTGGATCCTTGAAACAGCTGATAGCCAAGGCTCTCAGCATTGATACAGCAGGAGATCACCTATAGAGCCTTTGTCCCTGGGTCCTTCGAGAAAGCTGTGTGTCCAGGCGTTCAAGAAACGTGGATCAGTCTGCGCATTTTTTCTCATTTGCAATTTGGAACAGTATGTTGCTTGTAGTAGGAAGCTGGGGGCTCATGCGCTAAGAAGAGCTTGATGAAAAAAATACTTGCAAATAAATAAGTTCACTAAAGAAGCTCTGCAAAAGGCGGAGGTGTTCTTTCTGGCTGATCTTGGGAAACTGATTCAGACAACAGAGGAAGGGCCGCTTAAATACCCGCAGTTGCATCTGCACAAGAGAAGTAAAAATGCGGGCAAGGGATAGATGGGAGTATTTAGCTGTGATTAGGCCTAATGAAGAAGCCTGTCGCCTACCTGTTCAATACTGAACAAGCCAGTTCCTCTCTATGGCCAAGGGTCGAGTCTCTATTAGAGTTATTTGCAATCCTCATCTATAAAATAGAAAGTGCAATTCTCTTCCCCTTATCCACGTCAACACCTTGGCCTTATGCACTATTAGTGACCACTGCGCAGAGGCTATGATTAAGAGACCTCTTGTTGTACAAATCTAAAACAACTGAACAAACCAAGCCCTCTTAAGGACCTGTTCTTCAGCTCCTTCAAGCATCCTGGCGTAGAGCTATAGTTTCCACTTACTGTGCCGCCCTCAAGCGAGCAGACTCAGTCAGGCGAGCTTCCTCCATCGTAAGGCCCTGCCTGCGATTCGTTTGAGGACCGAGCTCTAGCGAAAGTCCCTCAACCTACCTTATACCTTATTTCGTATCCTCACAGATGGGGATGACGTCCCGTGCGTCATCTCTGATGTGTTGACGAGGATGCAGCCTGTGCGCTGCTTGGGCTTCCTTTGGCCCACCAACACTATGCCCAGATAACTACAACATATAATTATAGCTACCCTTCATTTTTTCGCCAGAGAAAGTCTCCAATCCCACATCATTGCTCTCCAACATAACTAACTATGGTCCTGACACTAATCCTTGTCCAACACGAGGTCATCCATACTCGCCTTTTATTGGTGCGATGCTGTGTGGATGAGGAACATAGACACTTCAATTATCAATGCTCTGGTGCCTACCGCAACGGAATTATACCTAGCATGTGACCAGGTGTTAGCTGTCACTTAACCCACAAAAGTGATAGAGATATAGCAATGGCCCTCTCCACCACGCCCCTTAGCCGGTCACCCTTTCTCCCCTCGTGTCCCAACAGGCGGATATCGGGGATTTCGCTGACATCAATTTCCAACGCCGCAGGTTAAAACCGGGGCTAATCATCAACAACGACCTCCTACTGTTTCACGCACCAAGGAAACAAACCAAGCCTTCTTTAGGGCAGAGCAGTAGCTCTTCTTAGGTGCCCTACGGTAACACCGCCTGGTCTTCTGACGTTGCTCCCACGTACATTAATTTCATACACAGAACACAGCATGCGCATCGCAACATCATATTGACATGAGAGGGACACTATTCTTCAGCAAGATGGTGGACCCGGCACTCTCCTGCCACCTCTTATTAAAGCAATTAACCCCGTCAAACACCGAAATCTACGTAACACACCGGCAGTACACTTAGGCTCTATTTACATGATCATTCCCCGTTCTACAGACAATATGTCTGCCAAAACAGATTCACTCTCACTTCACAGCGCTTGCAATGGCTGACCATAGTGTCAACATGGTTCCAGCAAGTCAAACACCTGAGGTGAACATGGAAGAGTTGGGGTTGCCCAGGGGTAACGAGGTTCATCAAGCGCGGTTTGGGTGCGGACACTGTAGCCGGGCTACTCAATTCGCGGGTCGGACAAACTCGTTGTCCTTGTGTCTCATAGGATGTCTCATATCAATGGTGGGAATGGAAGGGAAATAAAAACAAAGTGATCCAAAGAAATGTACTCTGCAATGAAGGTGAGTGGTACAGTTGAAGGGTTGCAAACCAGTGTGTACTATTGTGAGTGGCTAGCTTTTGGACTTGGGAGCATGGACTTAGGAGCATGGAATTATGAGCATGGAATTAGGAGCATGATCTTAGGAGCACGGGCAGACGTAGCAGACTTCCGAAGAGAAGAAAGCATACTGCAAGGAAGAAATATGAAGATGCCGATAAATAATCTGACTAACCTTGAAGGATTCCTGAGGCCAACAGGGAGGATGCTGAGGTCGTAATTTACAATTTAATGAATACCAAAGCATGAAGAGAAACCAAGGGACACTTTAAGGCCGAATAAACCAAGCTGAACTCCAAACATAGAGCGCAGGCATTATAACACAAGCAAAAATAAGGCTTTAACCAATAGTGGGCAAATCAAAATATAACAAGGCAATTATCTCACTCACTAGCAATTGAATTTTAAAATGGTAAGTTCCCTCATAGGAACATTGAAAGGAACAGGCAACTCTTTCATAGGCAAATCATAGGTAAAGTGGTTGAACAACGGTACCATAGCAGCTTTAAACACAGCATAAAATAAATATTGAAAAAAATGAATGAAATATAAATAAATCATCAAAATCAAGGAAGCACATCCAGCAGATCCACTGAATGAAAATTCTATGCTTCAAACATTTATTAATAAGGTTTTTACAGAAGCCAATCAAAGAAAATCCTAAAAGATAATAATTATTTGGCTCTATGAAAAATTTAATAGATATTACATATCATTCGAGTCTCATGCATTTAGGTCCATACTGGTGATATTAATTACTTGCCTTCAATGGATCTGTGATTACAAAAATATGATGAATAATCACAAGCATAAAATAAATAAACAAATGGAAAAAAGTGTGAAAATATATGTTAAATACTTACAATCGAAGGTTCCTATATGGGGAAAAATCATCGGCTAATATAACACAACAACTCACCCAGGCAGCAGCTTCAATTAATCTGAGTTGGAAAGTTAATGATAGTAAGTGGTTTCTGCAACCAATCACTTTGTTAATACTGGCAAGCAATGATTAAATAATTTTCTTCCTGCAACAAACAGAAAAACAAGTTAATTGAAGTGCATGATGAGCAAATCAAATGATGAATGGAAGAATTGGAAGAGAAGGATTATGCTGCAAAACAACAAACACTGCCCCGGTAACAACGCCACACTGCACTCTAGTTCTAGGAATATCGACTGGGAAACGCCTCTTCCGATCTCTGTTTGCGATGTCGGGGTTCACCCGATACGGTCAAGCACGTTCTGACGTCGTCTCCAACCAAAACACCCGGCAGGTTCAACCAAAATGCCTCGTCGGTATGTGATCTACGGGAACGCCCGTGAGACAGCATCGACTGCGCCTGCTGTAACGTTCCCAACAGGCACATGTCGGTGTATAGCTGGGCTGTTAGGTTGTGCGCCGGCCGTGGCTCCTCAGTACACACTAGACCCTGGCATTCTTCTACACTGAACACTTCCATCAGGCCTCATGCTGTTTTCCTTACTAAGGATCAATTCCAACGCAACTTGACGCAAGTTTCCGTTTCTGAATCTGTATTTTTTCCCACGGCGATTGAATTCCGGCTTATCTTTTCCTTCTTCTGTTGCTTTCGTGCATACCGTCAACATTTGCGGCGTAATGGACTTTAAGTTTGCGCTATAGTAACCACAATCACTAATCTGAAAGATGTCCATAGTTTGATGCTGGACTAAGCTTCATCCCTCAAATCAATTCTTATCTCCTTCCCTAAACTGATCCACCCATCCCATTTAGGGCTTCAGAAGGCTGCTATGGTGGTTTGCTTGTCGTCTACTCCTGATCGGCAGGCAAATTTTACGGGGAGTTCCCGTTCGCCTTTCCCAAGCAATTATTATCCATTTTGACTGACAGCCTGAATGGTTCAGAGGACGGCGTAGAGGCTTCTTTTTTACCTCTGCGGCTGTCAGGAAGAGCAAGGCATAGCAACACAAAACGCTGCTTCCAACCGATTTTCTTACCACCCCTTGAACAGGTTAGGTTTGCGCATGCTTTGCAGTCACTTGCTACTGCGAGAAGGGCACCAATTACTACCTAGTAAGTCTTTTCTGGTAACACGTTTCAGTTATTTTGCCCAGGAGCTTTCCTTCTGGCGTTGATTGAACATTGATAAAATTCACTTACTTCCATCGCTGCTGTTTATTTTACATCATAAAGGATTACATTTAATGGGAAATTATATTAGTTTACGTCAGATTGAAGTAAAACGTAGTATTTCTTGCTCTACTCTTTCCATGGAGCTTAGGTGACAGTACCAATGAAACCCAGTCAAGCCTGTTGTGTACTTATCATCCGCTACCTACAGATACCTGCCGTTCGGTGCCAGAAGAACATCGACTCCAGTGCTCTAGAAAGCCTTGGCACTCTAGTATAATCTACTTATAGATACAGACACTAGGCCAAATCCTCCAGAAAGGGAGGTGGCCGACGGCAAGGCTTACTTCACTCCCCTCATACACACACACAAACTTAGCCCTTTTGCGCACTCATGACCCATTTTGCCAATGGGTCATGAGTGAGGTCCGAGATCAGTGTCAGGTTTACCTTTGCTGTGTCATAATAACCAGGCCTTCTCTACTCACGACAATCTCGTTTCTCAGCGAGACGTCAAAGGCGAGAATGCATATCAGGGCAGCGTCAAAACTTATCCATTGACAACTATTCTCCTCTACAAGCTGCCTTGCTACCTCTACACTTATGTTTCTCCTCCTCAACGCCCTGCTTCACGCTATCCATCCATCCACATTTTGACCTTCCTTCAGGCTTACGTTCACTCACCTCCAATATTATCACCCCTTTTCAACAATCTCCCATCATCCATATTAACCATTTGCCCGGGCCATCCCAGAACAAATGACTCTACTCTGTCCTCTAACTTCTTCATCATACCCGTTCTAATTCGAATGACGTCGTTATTGATATTCAGCGTCACTCCAGCTATGCTCCTGAAACATTTCATCTCGAAAACATTCAATCTTCTCTCTTCTGCCGAGCCTCCCAAGTCTCATCTCCAGTGAGCTCGGTTGGAACAACTGCCTACTCATATAACCTCTCTTTGCTTCCATCCAGAACATCCTACAGCTCATTACACTCTTCAATTCACTCAACACTTTACACCCTTTCTTCAATCGCGACTGCACTTCGGTTTCCACTAGTTCAGTCTTCTCCACTTGAGAGCCCAGGTACTTGAAACACTGAACTTCCTCCATTAACTCTCCATGTAGGAGGACACTGATTCTGCTCGCATCGACATTCCTAGAACACCTTGTTATTTTACTTTTACCCACGTTAATCCGCCGCTTCCTCCTCTCACACACTAAACCAAACTACAACACTTATTTTTCAATTAACTGAAATCACCTTCTTCTGGATTGAGGAGGTGTCCCCAAGATTGATGTGGGTGAAAGTTAAGTTAGGCGTAGAAAGATGGGCATTTGTGAGTGCTTACGGACCTGGTAGCGAGAGGAGTGAGGAGGAGAGGGAGCAATTCTGGACTGACTTGAGTGAGTGTATTGAGAGTTTTGGAGGTCATTTCAATGTAGTTGTACTGGGTGACCTTAATGCGAGAGTTGGAGATGAAATGGTGGAGAATGTCAGAGGAAGGTATGGCGTCCCCGGTAGAAATGACAGTGGAGAAAACCTGATAGGTCTGTGTATGGAGCAGGAGCTGGTGGTCGGAAACAGTCTGTTTGAGAAGCAAGATATTCACAAGTACACATGGGTGAGGATGGCCCATGGTGCAATGGTGGAGAGAGCACTGATGGATTTTGTGCTGATATCGAGGAGAGTGGTGAAGAGGCTGTTGGATGTGCGGGTGTTGAGAGGGGAG
>SDVV010039933.1:0-10582 GCA_016164225.1 Gammarus roeselii | reverse complement strand
AAATTAAACGACTACATCATAGATTCACTTAGAAAGTCATCAGAACACAAAAAACACCTTACACCGACCACAGCTGAACTAGAACTGAGCAAAACGTGGGCTGCAGCATGTGGACCACGTGATGGAATTGATCATTGCCATAGACCGACAGCTAATTATTGCCAGATATCACTAGAAACCTGCTAAAGGAGATCAAATTTACTACTGAAATACTCGTTCTGCATAAATAATACGAAATAAATCATCTATCATTACATAAATTGTGTTTATTTCACCTTCTTATGTAAAAATACCGGAAATCTCAAAAATCCATAATAATTTTTCCAGTACTGTACAATAGGGCCACAAAGGGGCAACACAAGTGCAGAAGAAATGCGATAAAAGTGCACTTTAATGTCAACCAACATAAGTGCTGCAGAAGAAAACCAAAGTGCAACACATCTACAGCAAAAAGGTAACATAAGTGAAAGAAAAATCCAACAATAGTACTACATGTGCATGCAACGAAATGGCAACAAAACTGAAACAAAAGTGCTTCATTAGTGAATATACGCGAAGAAAATGCATCGAATGCGTAACAAAAATGCGACAAGAGTCTAAACAAGTGCAACAGAGTGCAACGAAATGAATACAAAAAACGAACAGGATTGCGCCAAAGATGAAACGAACATGCAACATTGGTTCAAACAAAAGAAACAAATGTGCAACAGAGGAGTAATAAAAGTAAAACAAAAGTACCTCAGAAGTGCTACAAAATTGCAATGAAATAGTAACCTTCATACAAAAAACTGCAATAAAAGTGCAACAAATAGGCAATACAAGTCCTACGGCAGTACAACAAAAGTGCACCGTTTGTGTTAAAAAAAAACATCAGTGTGAAAAAAAATCAACATACGTGCAATAAAACTGCAACAATGTTCAATGAATTTGCAACAAACGTAAATAGAAGTGCAACAAAGAAATGCATAACAGGTGCTACAAATGTGCAAAAAAAAAGCATCATAGTGCAGCGAAAGTGCAACAAGAGTGGAATAACGTGCAGCAGGAGTACAATGTAAACAACAAAAGCGCAATGAAAAGCAACAAATGGACGACAAAATTGCATCGGAAGTGCTACAATTGTATAAAAGTGTAACACAAGTGCAATTAAAATGCAACCTAAAAGCAACAAAAGTACAAGAAACAGGCAACCTAAGCGTATTACATGGAACAAAAGTGTAATGAAATAGGATAAAAAGTGAAAAATAAGCGCAACAAAAATGCAATAAAAATGAAACAAAAGTGGAACGGACGTACAACATCAGCCAAACATAAGTACAACAAACG
Organism: Gammarus roeselii; assembly: GCA_016164225.1. Taxonomy (NCBI): domain Eukaryota; kingdom Metazoa; phylum Arthropoda; class Malacostraca; order Amphipoda; family Gammaridae; genus Gammarus; species Gammarus roeselii. The sequence goes on along the minus strand of SDVV010039933.1, from coordinate 9,256 downwards.
TGCAACATGAAGTTCATCGAATGAACACCAGAAGTCACCCAGAATTAAAACTCAAGTGCAACTAAAGAAAATCAAAAGTGCAACAAAGTATATAAGAAGTGCAGGTGCATGAAAAAGCGACATCAATACTGAAGCATATATTGCAGCTAAGTACATCAAAAATACAACAAAATGCAACAAACGTGTAACAATAGATCGGTAATAAAATGTAAAATAATGGGAACAAATGTGTCACAAAAATCCATCAAGGGTGCAACCTAAAGGTGATCAAATTCCGAAAATACACGAAGGTAAAACAAAAGTGCAACAAAAGTGCAACAAACGTTTAACAGAAATGCAACAAAAATGCAGGAAATGGCAGTCAAATTGCAACGGAAGTGCGGCAAAGGTGCAACAACAGGTCAACAAAAGAGCACCAAAAGGGCCAATCAAATGCCGAAAAAAAGCTTCCATTAATGCAACGAGAGTGCAACAAAAAATCTACGAAAGTGCATCAAGAGTGCATCGAAGTGCAAGAGAAGGACAATAAGTGCCACATAAGTGCGTCTAAAGGCGAAAAAATGAACGAAAAAGCAACAAAAGTGCAACAAAAGTGCCATTCAAGTGCAACGTAACTCCGATAAAGGTACAAATAACGTTAAACGAGAAGTGAGGCACCAGTAAACAATGTGCAGTGAAAGTGCAACAAGAGCACTAAAATACAACATAAGTTCAGCACAAGCGCAACAGGAGTCTAACATAAGTGCAACAAAAGTGCAACAAAATTGAAACAAAGTGAAACAGAAGTGATACGATAATGAATTAAACGAGCACAAATTTAAAAATGGACCATACAGAGCAATGATAAAACAAAAAATGCACATACGTGCAAAAAAGTGCAACAAAAGGTCAACACGAGTGCAAAAAAATGGGAGCAAGAGGGCAACATGAGTAACAAAATACGTACAACACAAGACACTAAAAGTGCATCAATAGTTAAACAAAGGTGCAACAGAGGAGCAATACAAGTTCAACAAAGGTGCAACAAGAGTGCAACAAGGTTCAACAAAAGTGGATAAATCACAGTTCAACAGAGGACAAGAAAATTGCAACGAAAGTGCAGCATATGTGGAAAAAAGGAGCAACGAAAGTGCAATACAGATAGAACAAAGTACAACAAAATAAATAAAGTGCACAATATGTGCAACACGAGTGTAACAGAACTGCAACAAAGAAGCAGCAAAGAGCAGGAATAGTGCGGCATAATGACAATGAGTTTGCAGCGAAGGAGCAAGAAAATCTAATCAAGTGCAACAAAAATGCAACAAAAGTGTAAAAAGTGCGAAATAAGTTCAACAAGAGTGCAACACACGTGCAGCAAAAGTGTATCAAAGGTGCAACATGAGTGGAAAAAAGCTGTAACAGAAATAGAGTAACATAAGTGCAGCCAAGGCACAAGAAATTAGCAACAAACGTGCCACAAAAGTGCAAAAACAACAAGGAGTTGGAAAAGAGTAACAAAAGTACAAAAAAAAAAATGAAAGTGCCAGACAAGCGTAACTAAAGGGAATCAAACGTGCAACAGGAGCGCAACAAAGGTGCAAGGAAAGTGTCCCATTTGCAACAATGGTGCATAAAGGTCAAAAAAGTGCTAAAAATTTGCAAACCGAAATGCCACAGAGGTGCAATAGATGTGCAAAAACAAGGCGATATATGTAGTGTAATAGCCAAGTGCAGCGAGAGTACATATAAAAATGACAAAAATGTGCAACAAAGTGCAAAAATGTTCAAACAACGGGTAACAAAAGGGTATTAAAGTGCAACATACGTGAAAAACAGAGGGAATAAATTCAACATCAGAACAACATAAGTTCAACAATGTTCAACCAAAAATGAAATGACGTGAAACAATAAGGCCAAAAAAATATAGCAACAGCACAACACGAGTGAAACAAGTGCAACGAAAGTTCAAGAAAAGTGGAACAAAAGAAGTTCACCGAAATGTCAAAAGAGGGGTAGAAAAGTGCCAAACCAGTGCAACAAAATGCTAGAAAAATGCTAAAAGTGCAACGGAAGTGAAAAAAAATAGCACGGAAGTGCAATAGAAACGCGCCAATTGTGCAAAATAAGAGTAAAATAGGCCGCAAAAGTGCATCAAGTGAGCAAAAAACGAATCAGAAAAACATTCGAAGGGTGAAAAAAAAGCACCATAATTATACTAAAGTGCAACAAACGTGCAACAGTGTAACAGAAGTAAAAAAATGCAACAAAAATGTCACAGAAGAGCAAGCAAACTACAACATAAGTACAACAAAGTTGCAACATGAGTCTAAGGAAAGTGCAAAAGAAGGGCAACAGGAGTCTAAGGAAAGTGCAACAGAAATCCAACGAATGGGAAACAAAACTGCGACAAATTAACTGCAGAAATATTACAACAAAGTGCAAAAAAGTGCCACCAAAATGCAACAAAACTTCAACAGAAGTATAACAAAAGTCCAATTAAGGGGCAACGAAATGCAACGAAAGCCCGACAAAAGAACGACAAACGTTCAAAAGAAGTTTCACGAAAAGGACAATAAAAGTACATGAGAGGTGCCACTCTGGTGCAACAATATCACAACAAGAGTGCAAATAAAGTGCTGGCGCATTAGAACTGCATCAAAAGTGAAACAAAAATAAAGCTAGGTACAAGAAAAGTGCAATTTAAATAAGCAGAAAAAAAGAGCAGCAGAGCAAAAAAGGGCCCTAAAATTCCAAAAAAATCAATTTAGGAGTAACGAAAGTGAAACAAACTGCATTCAGGGTACCTTCAAATTGCAACAAAAGCACAACAAAAATGCAGCGTAACTGCAACAAAGCATCATAAAATTTACAACAAACATTCAAAAAAAGTGCGACAAAAAGCGCAACGTTAGTGCAGCAAAAGTTCAACAATAGAGCAACAAAAATGCAGCAATAGTGCATCTAGTGCGTAACAAAAGTACAACAAATATGAAACTAAAGTGCCGAAAAAGCACAACAAAAAGGCAACAAAAAAGAGACAAATGTACAACTGAACTCCGGGACATGTGCAACAAAAGTGCAACAATAATGCAACAGAGGTGCATGAGAATTGCATCAGGAAAGCAACATAGGTAAAAAAGTGCAACAGAAGTTCAACAGAACGGCAACAAAAAAAAAACAGAGTGAAACCAAACTGCATCAAGGCCCAAAGAAAAGTGCATAAGAAGTTCTTCAAAAGTTCAGCAAAAAGTCAAGTAGAAGGGTGACAAAAGTGCACTCGAATGTCAACATAAGTGCAAGAAAAAAGTAACCAGAGTGTAACACAACCACATCAAAAGGGTAACATAAGTGAAACAATAAAGCAACATAAGCGTAAAATCAGTACAACAAATGTGCAATAACAGTGCAACACAAGTGAAAAAAGTGCAACGAATGTGTAATGAAAGCGCAACAATATGCAACAAGAGCGGAACGATTTTAAACAGAAGTGCTACAGAGGTGCAACAAAATTGCAACTCAAGTGCAACAAATGTGCACAAAAAAATGCAACACAGGTGCATCATAAGTGAGACAAAAGTGAAACAAAAGTGCGACAAAAAATCATCAGAAGTGAAACAAAACAGAAACAAGAGTGGAACTGCGATGCAACACAAGTGACACAAAAGTGTAATGGAAGTGTAACAACAGAGCCCTACCTATGCAACATAGGAAAGGAAAGCGAAACAAAAGTGCAACACAAGTACAACATAATTGCATCACAAGGGCATCAAAAATGAAACATAATTGCAACAAAAGTGGACCAATAACGCAACAAATTGAACCAAAATTGCAATAAAATTGCAACGAACGGCAAGAATCGGGCAAAAAAAGAGCCACAAGAAGGCAACAAAAATGTAACAGAAGTGCAAGCGAAGCCAAACAAAAGTGTAAGAAAAGTGCAAGAGAAGATCAACAAAAGGTCAACAAAGTGCAACAAAATGGCAGCTGAAGTGCAAATGATGTGCAATAGAAGTGCGGCAGAAGTGTAACAGGAGCGCAACAAAATTGCAACAGAATGCAACAAAATTGTAAAAAGTGCCACATCATAGCAACCAAAGTACAGCACAAATGCGACAAAAGTATACAAAAACTGAAACAAAAGGGAAAATTGTGCAACAAAATGCAGCAAATATGTTAAACAGTCCAATAAATTAAAGCAAAATGCAACAAAAGATCAAAGATAGTACAATAAACGAACAACAAAAGTCTATTATGAGGGCAGCCAAAGGGCATCAGAGAGGCAACAAAAGTTCAACGAGAGTGCAACACAAGTGCAACAACTACCAATCAAAGTACAACAGAATTAAGTGAATCAGAGGTTCAAAAAGAAAATAATAAAAGTTTAAAGAAGTGCAATACGAATGCAACGAACGGACAACAACAGGGCTACAAAAGAGCAACAGAGGTGTATATAAATGATAACAAATGTGCAACACAAGTGTCCAGAAAGTGCAACAGAAGTGCAAGCGCATCAAAAAAAGTAATAAAAGTGCAACAGCAGTGCTACAAGGTGCAAGAAAAGTTCAACAAAGGTAAAACAGAAGTGGGAGAAAGTGAAAAAATGCAACAAAAGTTTACCGAAAGGGTAACATAAGTGCAACAGGAGTGCAAAAAAAAGATTAACAAAGTGCAACAATAGTGCAACAAAGGGCAAGAAACCTGAGACAAAAGTGCAACCTAAGTGCAAAAAAGGTGCAACAAAAGGGCAACAAAATTGCAGGGGAACTGCACCAAAGTGCACTATAGTTGCAACAAAAGAGTAACAGAAGGGCAAAAAAAAGTGCATCAAGAGGGCAACAAAACAGCAAGAAACGTGAAACAGAAGTGAAATGGAAGTGCAGCGGAAGGCACCAAAAGACCAACAGGAGTGCAACGAATGTGCAACAAATGTTCTATAGAAGTGCAACAAGATGCAACATTAGTAAAACAAGATGAAACAATAAGAAAGTGCAACAAGGAGCAACAAAAATGCCACACGATCTAACTGAAGTACAACAAAAGTTAAACAGAGGAGAATCAGAAGTGCAACAGAAGAGCAATAGGAGAGCAGAAATGAAGTGCAACAAAATCTAACATTAGTAGAACAAAAGTTCAACAGATGAGAATCGGAAGTGCAACAGAAGTGCACCGTAATTGCAACAAACGTTCATTTGAAGAGCCAGGACATCAACCAGAGCAACAAAATGTTAAAAAGTGCAATAAAAGTGCAACAGATGTGCAAAAAAGTGCAATAACTTCGCAACAGAAATGCCCCAGAGGTGCAACATAAGGGCAACAAAATATCAACATACGTGCAACAAAAATGTAACAAAAGTGCAGTAAGAGTGCAACAAACGAGCAGCAGAAGTGTAACAAAGGGGTAACATGCGTACAAAAATAGTGAAACAGAAGTGTTAAAAAAATACATCATAAGACACTGAAAGTGCATCAAAAGTTCAACGAAGGTGCAACTAATATTCATACACGTACACTACAAGTTTAACAAGAGTAAGTTAAACACTACAAGTTTAACAAGAGTAAGTGCAATGGGAGGGCAATTAATCTGCAATAATATACAACGTATGTGCAACAGAAGTCCAACAAAATTTGAACAAGACTGCAACAGAAGTACAACAGAGGGGAAACTAAACTGCAAAGGAAGTACAACGTAGGTCCAACAAGCGTTCGACAAATTTGCCAGAGCCTCAAACAAAGCAACAGAAGAGCAAACAGTGTAACAAATGAACAACAGAGGTGCAACAAAAGTGCAACAAAAGGCAAAACAAAAGTGCCTCAGAACTGCAAAAAAATGTGACACAAAACAACAACATGCGTGCAACTAAAGCTCAATACAAGTGCAACAAGTTTGCAACAAAAGAGCTGATTGCAAAGTAAGTGTATAAAAAAGACATCATAAGTGTACCGTATGTACAAATTAGTTTACTGAAGGTGCCACAACAATGCATAGAAGTGCAACAAAACTGCAACCAGGGTGCAAAAAAAATACAACACAAATGCAACACAAGCACAACATGTGTGCAACAAAAGTTACACAGTAGTTCGACGGAAGAGCACAAAAATTCGATAAAAGTGCAACCAAATTGCCAAATAAGTGCAACAGAAGTACAATATAAGTGCAACAAAAAACAACAAAAGTCCAACAGAAAGCGTTTAAAAGTCCCACAATAAGCCAATGTGTGATAAAAAATCAGAAAAGGCAAAAAATGTACAAAAAAAGGTAACAAAAATGGGCAATAAAAGCTGCAAAAAACGAAAATGTGCAATACAATTGCAATAGAAGAGCAACAAATATTCAACAAAAGTGCGACACAAGTATATCGAAAGTGCAACATAGGAGATAGGGAAGTCAAGCAAAAAGGAAACAAAATGCAGCAATAGTGCAACATACGTGAAACAAAAGTGCGACCAAAGGACATCAAAAGTGCATGAAAATGACAACAGAAGTACTACAAATGACAACAGAGTTTGTAAAAATGGCAACAGGTATGACTCAATGTGTGAACTAAAGTGAAAAACAGTGCAACATTCCTGCAGCGAGAGTGCAGCAACAAAGTGACATAAGTGCCACAATCGTTCGACATAAGTGAAACAATGTTGCAAGCAAAGTGAAACACAAGTTCAAAGAAAAGGCAACATAAGAGGACTGAAAGCGCAAGAAACTGCAGCAAAAGTGCAACAAAAATGTAACAAAAAGCCACCAAAGTGAAACAAAACTGCAACAATGGGGCACCAAAGTGCACGCAAAGTGCAACGAAAGTTCAACAAAAATGCAGCATAACTGCATCACAAGTTCAACAGGTACGGCAAAAAATGCAACACAAGTGCAATGAAAGTGCGACGAAAGTGCAACAAGAGGGCAACAAAGTGCTGCAGAAGAACAACAGACGTTAAACAAAAATCCGACAAACTGCAAAAAAATGCAACAAATGTGCAATTACACTGCTGCAGAAGTGCATCAGGAGTACAACAAAAATGTAGCGGATGTATAACAAAAGTGCAGCTAAACTAAAGTACATCGAAAGTGCAATAGAAGAGCAACAATTGAATAACACAAGGGCAACATAAGTGCAACAACTGTGCAAAAAAAGCAATAAATAAGCGAAAGAACTGTAAAAATGGCAACAAACGTACATTAAGGTGCAACAAAATGGCAACAAAATTGCAACAAAACTGCAGCAAAAGTGTGACAATAGTGCAACAAAAGTGCAATCAAAGTCCATCAAGAGGTCAACAAACTTACAGCAGAAGTGCAAAAAAAAAGGCCACAAGAGTGCAACAAAAGTTAAGCAAAAGGGCAACAGAAGTACAACAATGTGTAACAAACGAGCTACAGAAATGCCAAATGCAACGAAGTGCAAGAAAAGTGCGACACAAGGGCAAAAAAATCATTTAATGTGCAACGAGAAGTGTAACAAAAATGCAACAACAGTGCAAGTGCGTTAGCAAGGCAAAAAAATCTACAACAAGCAACTAATAGCAATAAAAAAATAACAAAAGTGCCATAAAAGTGCAAAATGAGTGCCGAATGAGTGCAACCGTAGTGCAACGAAGGGGCTTAAATGTGAATCTAGCAGTTCATTAAAATGGTAACAGAAATGAAACATATAATCAATAGGAGTAAAGAAAATGGGCAATCAAAGTTCAACAAAGGACCAACGACATTGCAATAAGAATTCAACAAACGTGCAACATAAGAACAGAGAAAAGTACAACATATGTATGTGCTGCGAAGGTGCAGCAATAGTGCGACAAAAGTGGCACAAACGCAACACAAACGCAACATATCTGCAATAGAAGTGACGCAAAATGCAACAAACCGTTGAACTGTTTAAACACTTTTTGTATAATTTTTCAGTTATGATATTCCAGGGTGTCAAATTCAGAGCCCTATTTAAGCTACCTGCTGCTTTTGGGGCAACCTTGGCCTTACGTACTAACCTATCGATGTTACCTATCCTAAAATACCTAAACAATAAATGTATCTGGATTTATTAAGCCTAACAACGACTGAAACCCAACACAGGGGCAGTTAAAGACCTGACACTATTTGACAAAAGTGTCCAATTAACATTGAAAGAACGAACTTCAAATGTACCGTAAAGTTGTTGAGCTGGTAATTCATCTACTTCTATCAAGATTACAAATTCAGATACGGCTTGGCGACGGTGTGAATACAATGAAGCTGTAATAAATCATTGTTGGGCTAGTAAGATGATATGTATAACTCTTCAGTCATGACTTAAAGATGGAAAGATAGAAATTTTGACGGTAAACCGAAGTTCTGAGCTCCCAATTTTAAAACAATTGAAGTGGATACCGGATTTGTTTCTGTATCCCCTATAACGGGGTATTGCAAGTTTTTTTTTTTTTTGTAGAATGATTGCGTACATTCGACTATTTTTCAACTGAATATAATTGCTTGATCACAGTTCATGTATAAAGTTTTGAACTCGTACTGGGCAATTTGGAAGATATGTTGATCTTCCAGTTTCAGGATATTCATAGCTTTAAAATGATGATTAGTATGATAATTGAAAGGAGGGTTGTTAATAGCTCTAAAAGCATTCTTTTTCTGTACCTTACAAGGCTTCGATTTCGTAAATTCCAAATAGCTGGAAGGACGTGAAATAGAGCGTTATAAGGACAGATTGGGGGAAAAATCTATTTAATTTGTAAAGAATGCCTATAGATCTAGACAGTTTTGATAAAATGCTGTAGATGTGATTTTTGACTGACAGATTTTCAGTAAAATATACCTCATGGAATTTAGTGGTGTCTATCATATTGATTTTATAGCTTTAAATTGTTGTAAATGGTAAATTCAATTCACGCTTACATTAAAATAATATGTTGCTGTTTCTTTAGCCCATAGTTCCAAATCGGTTTTGAAGTTAGCACTTGTTAACATGATTGAGTTATTTGTTAATTGATGGAGTTAATTTGTGTATAGTGTTTGAATGGATGCAAGTCGATAAGGTACTATCTCCAGCATACAATGTGTACTTGAAAAAAGGACGATGCATGAACTATATCGTTTTTACAAATTGAGAAAAGCTGGCCCTAAACTACAACTTTGAGGTACACTATGACTAATATTCCTATCTATGTGTCTTATGTTATGTTATAGTGGATTTTTTTTTAGCCTGCTTCTATCTGCCAACTTGCTACATTTATATATGCGTTTTTGATTACCTCTATGTGTTAATTTAATTTAATTCGCAGGCTCACGATTATT
>SDVV010039932.1:0-10582 GCA_016164225.1 Gammarus roeselii | reverse complement strand
CACATACACACACACACATACACACATACACACACACATACACACATACACACATACACACATACACACATACACACATACACACATACACACATACATTCACACATACACACATACATTCACACATACACACATACATTCACACATACACACATACATTCACACATACACACACACGCATATATATATATATATGTATATATGTATATATGTATATATGTATATATGTATATATGTATATGTGTATATGTATATGTATATGTATATGTATATGTATATGTATATGTATATGTATATGTATATGTATATGTATATGTATATGTATATATATATATGTATATATATATATATATATATATTGCCCTCGCCTATACTCCTCCTTGGAGACTTCAACAGACAGCTACCATGAAACATGGGGATGCGCGAGAACCGACCCCAGGGGAGTGATAATGGCTAACACCAGAAACACTCGCAACCTGATGCTTCTGAACGACTGACAAAACACCCGAATCGCCCCCGAAAGTTAAACTTCCATAGGTTTATCCATATGCTCCCCTACTCTGGCCCCCAACTCGTTTGGGGAATTTTGCCTTCAACGCATGACAGCGACCATAACCCAGTCATCATATCGCTTCTCACCAACCAACCAAGAAACCCTGTTTCACAAGAACTTCGATTCAACTACCGAAAAACCAGCTGGGTGGAATACTTGCACACATCGCGTGAAGTGATAAAGACAACATCCCCGAAAACATTTTGGAACACGAAATCGTCGCCCAACTAAACGAAAAGTTTTAAGCTGCAGCCGAGGCAAGCATTCCCCAATATGCCCCTTCAACCCTTCAACCTTTTCTCCGAAACCATGGTGCCGAGAGGTGCAAGAAGCACTAGGAGAACGTGAAAAGCCATACTATGCCTAACGACGCGCACGGTCCCCCAGGAACAGAGTAGCGTGGAAAAGGGCATCTGCTGTATATCGAAAACTTCTAGTGGAGAAGAAACGTGAAAGCTGGGCTCAATTAGTCAAAACTAATAATCGTAGTAGAAAGCAGACATTCTCCCGCACGACGAAAGATTGCTTTCATCACAATACGTAGACGATTTTCAAATAAGCTATAGGCACCCTAGCCTCTTAACACTTCAACAGGAACTCCACAAAAGTCTAAACCTAGTCGGAAACTGGGCCTCCCTAAACGGATCCAGATTCTCCCTCTCCTAAACGAAAAGCATGCACTTTACTCTCGTGCCCGGCTTACACCTGAAACCAGCACTAAACCTAAACAACACTCCGCTAGTATACGAAGAATCAATAAAATTCTTCGGTCTTGTGTGAGACTCTGAACTCGTATGGCAACCTCATATTGCAGCCTTGGAGACTCGCTGCAAAAAAGCAACCGGACTTATCCTCTCTGTAACATCCTTGAAATTCGGAGCCGATATGGACACCTGCATGACGTTATTCAGAACATTAATACGCTCGTGCATCGACTAAGGAGCTATTGTTAACGGTTCAGCAGTCAAAACCACCCTAGAACCTCTCAATCATAGTAGATAACGCCCTGCGTATCACAACCGGTGCGTTCCGTTCCACACCCATCGAATCCCTGAACGAGCTTGCTAACGAGCTTCCTCTTCCGCTCCGGAGAGACAAACTCTCACTACAGTACTATTTCAAGACAAGGAGCTACATCAATAGCCCAGCACTCGGTGATGTCGTCTATATTCTTGATAAACGCCTCTTTGCGGCTGAAAAGAACATATGCCCACCCTTTTCTCTACGCGTGGATAACTTACTGACCTCGCTGAACATCAGACGCAAAGCAATCGAGCCTTCATTCTCCTATCGAATTCTTCAAATCAACACACCAACGTGGATGACCAGCCCACCACTGGTCAACTTTGATTTGCAGACGTACCCCAAAGCAGCAACCCCACCCAACACGTACCGCCGAGAATTCTCACGACTTCTCGATGAAGAGTACTCTGAGCACCGTCATATATACACTGACTGCTCGAAAACACCAGACGGAGTGGGAGCCGCCGCCATAGGCGAAGGGACCTCTCGTTCGTCCACCCTACCCCACGAGGCCTCTATTTTCTGCTGAGCTACACGCACTGGAACTGGCCATCTCTTTTACAAGAAGCGACCACCACCCTAAAACTGCTATATTTTCAGATAGACTAAGTGTTCTCACCCAGCTGAAAACTCTTGCACTTTGATCACCCTGCCCTTAGAAAAATACAACAAGACCTATTCACAATGTCCGAGGCGAGCCAGGCGGTCGAGTTCTCCTGGATCTTCGGGAATAAGAGGAAACGAACGCGCAGATTCCCTCGCTAAACTGGTGTCTACCCAGAGAGAACAATTCATCTCTATACATTACCGAGACAGGTTCCCAGTCTTTAACTCACGTATAACATCACAAAGGAACGACTCTTGGCAACTACGTGGACAAAAGATACTTGCAGTTGAACCATCCGTGGGAGAATGGGACACCAGGTTTTCTGATAGGAGAGACCAAATATTCATTAACCGTCTATGCACGGGACACACGTGGGATAACTCACAACCACCTAATGGACGTAGACATAGAAACCGGACGCACCACCATGCCCCTGTTGTCACCAAGTGGCTGTCAGCGTGAAACACTTCCTATCAGTGTGATGCACTCGCAGCAGCCCGACGAGCCTTCTTGAGCCCTCCGTGCAACCTGCAATGCCTGCTCACAGAAACGGAACACCCGGAGAAAAATGATCGCTTTCGGAAAACACACAGGCCTCTACGAGGCCTGTGTACACAGGGAGAACTTGCTGTCCTCCCTGTGTACTAATTAAGAGTTCTTACTTCAACTTCATGCACGAAGCTGTGCAGAATCAACGGATCGTCGTGTCATGAAGAGAAGCCCTTGGTGACTACACGTTGGAGCCCCGGCGGAGAACGGAGAGGGCTGCTACCACTCCTCTACGCAAAACCTAATACGTCTGTAGTGAACCTGCTCTGCATATTTTACGTTAAACTCCTTCTAAAACCGTGTTTAGCATACTCTGTAGTTTCGCTAGGCCTACTATGTACCCGCGTTAGGATTACTATGTTTACACGTTGTATTTGATTTGCACCTGCCAAATTTTCTTTGCAGTTGCATCTAACTCGCTTAAAGGCCTACTCGGTACTCGCGTTGGAGTTACTCTGTACGGACGTTAAAGTACTTCATATCTGTCGAAATTTATTTGTAACCGCACCAAATTTACTTTGTACCCATGTTGACCTTATCACTTTGTTAGACCTACTCTGTAACTGTTTAAACCTTTTGTGTCTACGTTGAAACTACTCCGAATCTAAGTTGAACCTTCTCTTAATCTACGCTGCACCTACTTCGCAATTCTTCAACCGCCCTACGGGGGAGTCTGTAATAACTTCGCGTTGTGAATCAGGTGGAACATGGAAGCAACAACTTTAACTACTACTACCCCTCCTCTACGCAAAACCTACTGCGTCTGCAATGAACCTGCTCTGCATATGTCATGTTAAATTCACTTTGTATCAGTGTTTAGTATAATTAGTAGTTGCGCTAGGCTTACTCTGTACCCGGGTTAGATTTACTCTGTTTATACGTTGAATTTAATTTGTATCTGCCAAATTATCTTCTTAGTTTCGTCAAATTTATTTTGAGGCCTACCTTGTACCTGCGTTAGTTACTCTGTAAATATGTTAACTTGAATTTGTATCGGTCAAATTGTCTTTGTAGCCGCGTCAAATTTACTTTGTACCAATGTCAAATTTAATTGATATTTCTTTGTTAGACCTACTCTGTAACTGTTAAACCTACTGTCTACGTTGAACCTACTCTGAATCTAAGTTGAACCTACTCTTAATCTACCCTGCACCTACTTCGTCACTCTTCAACCGCTCTACGGGGGAGTCTGCGTTAACTTCGCGTTGGGACTCCGGTGGAAAGCAGATGCAACCAACACCAATGGTGATAATCTTTACCTCTGAATCTAGTCCACGAATATTGCCCTACTTGGGAGTCTGCATTAACTTCGCGTTGGGACTCCGGTGGAAAACAGAAGCCACTACTACTACTACTCAAGCCCACGCTGTTACAGGGTTGACATTAAACAGATTGAGCTTGTATTAGTTGGCGATATGGTCACAACGTATCATTCAAGCATTTTGTGTTTTCATTTTTGCCTGAGTGAGGCCCAAATCATAATCCAATCCACATCTTCGCTATTCTCCTCATTACCCTTCCCTGTATGATATTTTATGGTTACATGGTCTGCAATAATCGTTTGAAATGTGCACGCGATCTTATGAATAATTCTGATTATCATTAAAGCTTGAAGGTGTATCAAGGACGTAAGATGGACAAAACTTTGAAGATGCCATCTCTTGATGTGCTTAACTTGGAAAGTCTATTGGATTAATTCATGAAGTTGAGTAAATATTTGCAATTTCGAATCTCTCTGGAACATTTCTTCAAATCCGCATTCAATTGACCATTCATTTTTTATACCAGTGAGATTGGCTAGACACATAAATTTAGTGAACAGCATCCGTAAATTTTAGGATTTCTTTCTTGTACAAATTCCGTTTCAAAGAGTATATAAAGGATTTTATATCTACAATTTTCAAAACTTGTATATTTCAGTGCGGTGCATGGTTCTCTCCCATACATCTTCGGCAATATATTTTCAATGAAAGCTTCATAGATTTTATTCCTTTACTTGTAAACTTGGCCTTCACTGTCTTGACCTCTTGCCGAATCTGTTGAAAAAGTGGAATTGGTCAATGATTACTGGACATAACTTGCTGTTTTTTTTCCTTAGATTTATCGAGTGAAGACTTCTTCGGACTCCATCTGCAGCAGGTGTCGGCTCATGGTACCCGTTCCAGGATTTACTCCTAGTCAAGCTCTCCGGTTATTGAAGGATCAACTAGATATTGAACCTTTCCTTGAAGAGGTTGACGATGAGAAATCTTCTTACAAAGTGGCTTGGATACACAAGCGTTTCGGTACATTAATTACAACTGAATACAAAGATGTTCTAACCTTGAGCAAGTTCAGCGACTGCGTGTCGATTGCTGTTGAAGTGGGTTCTCGAATAATGAAGAAAGATTCAATGTTCTTCCCCTTTGCCTTCCTGGTCGGAAATAATCTTTCCAATCGAGACATAGAAAGATTCCTAAAAACTGTAATTGAGAAGTGCAACCTTTCAACGTGTTCCTACGTGTTTACCTCAAATAATCACGAAATGTTTGCTGGTGTCTGTTCTTTTTGTTTTTGGGATGGTGTAAAGGTTTTGCCTAATTTTTTTACTGTGATTGAACAACTAAGGGAAAGTTGGTTGGGACGAGACCGCGGTGTTAGCGATTTCAATAATTCTCTTGCTTTCACTTCCTACGCTAATAGCGTAAGGGAAGCTCTATGTAAAAAAGTTATGGGGCAAACTTATGCTAATGTGGAAAAGGCTTTAGAAGCCTCACTGGGCTTGGAATATTGTGAAATACCCAACATTAAACAAATCATCGAGGTGGCTGAAGGTTACGTGAGAAATATTCGCGAGTCTGATATTTTCGATCTAGAATATGATAAACTTTCTACTAAAGAAGATTATGTTTTATGTCTGGAATTCATCGCGAAACAGCCATTTGAGACCATGGTCAGATACTTGGATAACTGTTCTACGTTCAGAGGCAATCATATTATTTTGATGATGCCCGATTTTGTAAACACCTAGGAACAGGACCGTGATCATGAATGAGTTAATGTACATCTTTGCCTTCATTGAGGAAGTTTAGGTTTTGTTGATTTAATGTTCAGAGTTGATGTGAAATTGGGTATATTTTTTTATTTTCCTTTCTTGAAAAGTTTCAAAATTTAGCCTTATTCTCGGATCAATTGAAACTAGAATACAAAATATTAAATAATTTAGATGGTCTATTTACATGTACTCCAGTTCAAAGTAAAAATACCGTCTCTATAGTGCCTGTTTTCTCTGGTACAGATATATCAGATTTTTTTCTAAATTGAGCGTGCTACCGGCTTCAGTAGTTGACTAGAATTTTTTTGCAGCATGTTCGGATATTGATTCCTAAGGACTTGTCGGATGGGGCTTTGCTAGCCGATACGTTGGAGATCCAATGTCGCGCCTAAAAGTTTGCGTTATGTTGATATACGAGACATAGTGACAGCGCGAAAATATTATGAACGACTGGGCAAACTGTTTTCGCGAGATCTACTTTAATTTGAGTGTTTGCGACGTCATTCACTGGGTTTCCAATTACATTTTAGAAATCTTGAGACATCGCAATCCGTAAATTTCACGAGGTTAAGCCTAGTTCTTAATTTTCAACGGTCTTTCTATGTTGCATACCTTTACATTATAAACTCCAGAAAATAGGTCTCTCTAAGTTGATCACTTTGTTTGGTAAAAATTGGCGAAACTTTGATCGATTCTGAATTAATCTTTCCTGCCGTATTCTACAACATGATTATCAATATCATGATCATCAATGATCATCGTTGAACCCCCTGCGACTCCTACAATGGATCTAGGTGCTGAATCTTGCCTAACGGAATAAAGTTAGCAGGTTCTATACGGCAGAGAAGGGACTACTATACTCCGGCGTGCTCGTGCTGTTACTCCGGTGAGGCAAAGTTTTCTAATTAACATTGGCGGACATGACTTCTTTCTATTATGAACTTTGTAATTGAACAATTCCCAACTTTTCTCGACTTTCATCATTAATATCTTTCATTTTTCAATGCATTAAATTTGGAAGTTTCTCTAGTTTAGATGGATTTCATCAGCTGAATTCATAAATTTCCTTTTATTGTTGATAGAGATTTCATTTGAGGATTAAGATAACAGTAAATGATAATATTGAAGGGCTTTCTACTTCGTTCTTGCTCGTGATTCTTCGGGAAACTTTTCGTGGGTTTACATGTAGTTACAGAAATCTTCGAAGCTCAGTTTACACCAAAATTTAAACTCGACCAACATCTAATTATTTGTGCCTAATTGATTCTATTTATATTACTCCAGGGAGCGCTGGTTCTGCCAGGGCTTGGGGAACTTTGACATTCCTCGGGTTCCCGAGTCAAAAGTATTTAACCGCTTGAATGTATAGCAAAGTAATTATAAATGATTTCAATAATTTTTTTACGTTATGTATTAATTAATGGATTATTGAAGAGAATGATAGTGGAGGAAACCTGATATGTTCGTGTACGGAGCAGGAGTTGTTGGTCGGGAACAGTTAGTTCAAGAAGCGAGATATCCACAAGGACGCATGGGTAAGAATGGCCCATGGTGCAGTGGTGGAGAGCACTGATGGATTTTGTGCTGATATCAAAGAGAGTGGTGGGGAGGCTGTTGGATGTGCGGGTGTTGAGACTGCAGGGTGGAAGAGTGTCAGACAATCTGCTGGCGGAAGGTAGATTAAGAGTGGAGCTGAAGTGGAAGGGCAACAAACTAGTGCGAGAAGGAAGAGAGGTAGTGAAAGTAAGTGGACGGGATGCGAGGAGTAGAGCCGAAGAGTTCCAGCCGACGTTGAAGGAAGAATATAACAACGTGAGAGGACAGGACCTGAGAGATGTGGAGGAAGAAAAGGAGGCGTTAAGGGGTGCTTTGCTGAGATGTGCGAAGGTGTGTTGAGCGCGTCGTGTGGGCGGGTGCAGAAGGAAAGGTTGCGAGTGGTGGAACGAGGAGGTCAAACTAGCGGTGGCACGGAAAAGAGGAGCGTTTGGAGAGTGGTTGCAGGTGGAGTCGGTGGTGGCTTATAAAAGCTAAAAAAAGAGGTGGAGCGGATGGTGAAGAGAGCCAAAAAGCACAGATGCCAGGTGGGGCAGGCTGTTGTGCCATAATTTTGATGAGAATAGATAGATGTTCTGGAAAGAGGTGAAGAGGGTGAGAAAGGGAGAGACCGGAAAGGAGGTAGTGGTGGAAGATGAAAATGACTAGTTGTTGGTGCAAAGTGATGTACGGAAGAGGTGGGCCGAGTATTTTGATGAGTTGTTGAATGTCGAGGATGACAGAAAGGCTGACATTGTAGCTGTGGGTGGTGGTGCTCGGATGCCAGATTTGGGAGAAAGACTTGTGGCGGACATAACCAGGGAAGAGGTGCAGGAGACGGGAGTCGTGATGAAAGCAGGGAAAGTCCCTGGGTGGGATTGCGTTGCGACAGTGCCTGAAGAAGGGTTGAGCAACTATTGTCAAATGGTTAGTGAGGTTACTGAATTTGTGTTTTGTAGCAGGCGTGGTACCGATTGAGTGGCGCAGTGCCTGCATTGTTCCGCTATATAAGGGCAAACGTGATAAAAATGAATACTGCAACTCGAGAGGTATCACTCTGTTA
Organism: Gammarus roeselii; assembly: GCA_016164225.1. Lineage (NCBI taxonomy): Eukaryota > Metazoa > Arthropoda > Malacostraca > Amphipoda > Gammaridae > Gammarus > Gammarus roeselii. The sequence continues at coordinate 2,220 of SDVV010039932.1, read as the reverse complement.
TATGTGGTTGGTAAGTTGTACGGGAGAGTGCTGATCATAAGGATTAGAGACTGTACGGACTGCGCAATTGGAGAGGAGCAATGTGGCTTTAGGAGTGGTAGATGGTGTACCGATCAGATTTTTGCCGTGAGACAGGTATGTGAGAAGAACCTTGCCAATGTGAAGGATGTGTTCTGGGCCTTCATGGATCTGGAGGAGGCATACGACAGAAATGACAGGGAAGCGCTGTGGAGGGTGTTGCGTTTGTATGTAGTGAGCGGACATCTATTGAAAGCAGTGCAGAGTTTCTATGCTGACAGCCGAGCATGTGTCAGGGTGGGGAGCGAGGTGAGTGATTGGTTCACAGTGAAAGTGGGACTACGACAAGGCTGAGTGATTTCTCCCTGGCTGTTCAACATCTATATGGATGGAGTGGTCAGGGAGGTGAACGAGAGTGTGCTGGGTCGTGGCTTGGAACTGTTGGAAGCGAATGGGCGGAGTCGGCAGTTGAGCCAGCTGCTATTTGCTGATGATACGGCCCTGGTTGCGGATTAAGAGGAAAAGCTGTGTAGGCTAGTGTCTGAGTTTGGTAGGGAGTGAGAGGAGGAAGCTTCGAGTGAACGTGGGTAAGAGTAAAGTAATGAGTTGCACAAGGACTGTCTATGCGAGCAAAATTAGTGTTGCCCTAAATGGAGAGCTCATGGAGAAAGTTCAGTGTTTTTGGTATCTGGGCTCCCATGTGGAGATAACTGAACTAGTGGAAACTGAAGTGATACGCGAGTGAAGGTGGGGTGTAGAGTGTTCAGTGACAACATCCTAATAGCTGCCCGCCATGACCAAAACCCAGAACCACCTCCACCTGCCTCTAATGTGGCTCCATTCGTGGAAAACCACTGCGAGGGACAAGATCCCCCGTTAACAAACCCGACTCATGAACACACCATCAGCGAGAACGATCACGGCCTGGCTGACTGTTCTTATCTAGAAGAGCTCATACGCAAGACCTCCGCACATCCAGACATATTACCTAGCCCAAATACCTCCCACTCCACACAATCATCCACACAGATATTAAAGTAAACACAGAAGAAAAGCGCGCTTACTCACGATGAAACACAGTGAGCACACACCCTCGTCTTCCCACAAGAGCATTTGCAGCCGCGACCGCAGCAACCACAGCAGACCACCTTTCAACGAAGGCAGACACTCCCGTGAACACTTTTAACCCGAAACCCCTAAGCAAACTCTTAAAACACGCGCACCACAAAAGCTCCAGCAAATCACGCGACCACTCAAGATCATCAAGGTCAGAATGCGAACAGCCCTCAATGACCACCAAAATTCTCCAGTGGAACTGCCAGGGACTCTGAAACAAGATAGATTACCGCCATACGGGAGAGTCTGCATTAACTCAGCGTTGGGACTCCGGTGGAACATAGAAGCAAATAATAAATAATTAAGTCATTACTATCCTTAATCGCCATCCTTAAGCCTTTGGTGATTGGCCTCCAGAAGATTAAACTCTGAGAGACCGCCACCCTCAGAATCTCTCGTATATCATACACCGCCGCGAAGGCTACACCTACGTGTCAAATCACTCGTCTGTCTCCCCCCATAAAGCAATGTTGCAGATGATATCGATCTTTACAACAACCTCGTCGATGTTGTCATAACACAGCACGGTATTGTGCTTGGCGACTTCAATATCCCCGACATTGATTGGGAATCAGACGAATGTACTGCCACCGGCCAACATCTGATTGATTTTGCAGACGCCAATTTCATGACTCAAATGGTGATGACACCTACAAGAGGTGTCTACATTCTTGATCTCCTATTTAGTGCCAGCGACTCTCATGTCACGAACGTCGAAGTAGGCGAACCACTCTGAACTAGTGACTGCAACTAAATCCGTTTTTTTATAGAGCTAGAGTTTAAGAAATTGCTAAACTTGCATCTACTCACCAAGAACAATTTTTTGCAACACACTACCGGGACTGGTACCCTATCATCAACTCCCATATAACATCCCGATGGGATGAAATGTGGCAGCAGAGTGGACAAAATATGCTTTCAGTCAAGCCCTCAGTCGGAGAATGGGAAACGAAGTTCACCAACAGAAAAGACCAAGTGTTCATCAACCGCTTGTGAACGGGACACACGTGGATAACTCACAACCACCTGATGGATGTCGACATAGGACCAAACGCACCACCTTGCCCCTGTTGCCACCAAGTGGCT
>SDVV010039931.1:0-10582 GCA_016164225.1 Gammarus roeselii | reverse complement strand
GCACGGGATGTTCGTGAAGTTACTACAGTTAGCTTATAGATGAACATGACGTTTGCACGGGATGTTCGTGAAGTTACTACAGTTAGCTTATAGATGAACATGACGTTTGCACGGGATGTTCGTGAAGTTACTACAGTTAGCTTATAGATGAACATGACGTTTGCACGGGATGTTCGTGAAGTTACTACAGTTAGCTTATAGATGAACATGACGTTTGCACGTTATGTTCGTGAAGTTATCCAAGACCAGCAACAACTTTCCTCGCATGTGATCCTGATTTATATTTAAAAAAAATGCATGTCTAGGGGAACTAAATCAAATCATTAGTTTATTACATGATATCGCTGAATAATTGAAGAGGTAAACTATACATCAATTTGAAAGAATTAATATGAAGCTACCTGTAATTACACTAAAGTATGCGTACTACTTGATGTTTTGCCCACTGCCTAATGCACGGAACTTTGTTTGTGGGCATTACACGAATCAATATTTTACTTGAATCCAAATGAGGATCGGCTGAGTGTTGTTGCTCGCTACCGAATACAAAAATTGAATGCCATTTACCTTGTCGCATTTGCAGGAGGTCAAACTGAATTGCGGAATGTATTCAGGCTTTACGGCAATCAAAAAGTACTTTGCTACTTCATAAAGGTGCAAGACATGCTGTCTCAGTATTTGGCTACTGCATAAAGGTGCATGACATGCAGTCCAGTATTTTGCTACTGCATAAAGGTGCAAGACATGCTGTCTCAGTATTTGGCTACTGCATAAAGGTGCATGACATGCAGTCCAGTATTTTGCTACTGCATAAAGGTGCAAGACATGCTGTCTCAGTATTTGGCTACTGCATAAAGGTGCATGACATGCAGTCCAGTATTTTGCTACTGCATAAAGGTGCAAGACATGCTGTCTCAGTATTTGGCTACTGCATAAAGGTGCATGACATGCAGTCCAGTATTTTGCTACTGCATAAAGGTGCAAGACATGCTGTCTCAGTATTTGGCTACTGCATAAAGGTGCATGACATGCAGTCCAGTATTTTGCTACTGCATAAAGGTGCAAGACATGCTGTCTCAGTATTTGGCTACTGCATAAAGGTGCATGACATGCAGTCCAGTATTTTGCTACTGCATAAAGGTGCAAGACATGCTGTCTCAGTATTTGGCTACTGCATAAAGGTGCATGACATGCAGTCCAGTATTTTGCTACTGCATAAAGGTGCAAGACATGCTGTCTCAGTATTTTGCTACTGCATAAAGGTGCAAGACATGCTGTCCAGTATTTTGCTACTGCATAAAGGTGCATGACATGCAGTCCAGTATTTTGCTACTGCATAAAGGTGCAAGACATGCTGTCTCAGTATTTGGCTACTGCATAAGGGTTCATGACATGATGTCCAGTATTTTGCTACTGTATAAAGATGCAAGACATGCTGTCTCAGTATTTGGCTACTGCATAAAGGTGCAAGACATGCTGCCCAGAAATCTGACTCTTTTTCATAGTGTCTTCCCTGAACCCACTCTGAGGCTTCTGAGTGTCTTTGAAGACTCCCTGAGGGCCGATGGGGGAAGAGTTTGAGGCAGCTATTGGCGTCTCGCGGAAAAGGGGGAGGGGGGGGGGAACAGAGATCTGTAGTGAAGGATTTCAAAACGTTCATGCGAAGGAAAATTCTTTGAATAATGATTTCGAAGTGTCTATCCAAAAGAAGTCTTCCCGGAAAAGATTTTAAAACGTCCATGCATAGAAAGTCTTCTTGGAGAAGGGTTTTAAGTAATTATTTCGAACAGCCTCTTCATGGAAGGATTTTCTGTGAGTTAAAATTGTTAACGTTATGCCTGAACTAACTTAGACTAGACTCCAATATTTACTTCCCTTGCCATTTGTGATTATATTCCATGACTTTCCCACACACCACGTCGGAAACGGTGTAGATGCCAACTAAAGTCATTGATTCAAAGGTATTAATAATTTTATTTTGGATCTAAGAATTGCAGTTTACATTTTGTCTTAGTATCAAATGCTTTTTGATAGAATATTCAGTGTCTATTCTAAAGAAAGGAACATCGGAAGTCAGTTTTTAACAAATTGACACACATTCTTATACGGGATCTTTATTAAAACACACTCCTGTCACATGCTTCTAACCCATTAAGTTATAAGCTTTATTATTTGCTTGTCTCAGGGAAAGAGAGAAGAGGAGACAGAGAAATATTGAAGTTTCTTGCTCTCCTCCTCTCCCCTCCTCTCTCTTCCTCTCCCTTCGGCCCTGCTGTGTGAGGCCAGCGAGCAACCACATTCGTAACTGTCGAGTACCGGCGCTCAGGAGCTCATAGGACCTGAGCCTAAACGGCCGCCTCAACCATCAGCGCACACACGTTGAAGAAAACTCTATGAAATAGCGCCTAAACGCACTTAGTAGTTAGAATTATTCGGTGAATGTCTACTTCGCCACCAAAGCCGAATCCAACTTGTAGATTGTTGGAGAATATTAGTGGGGGTTGATAAGGCTGCTGCATGTCCTTGTTTGAAGTTCCAATATTGAGGCATAAAGTAGGTCGAAACAGCATCGAGACAGCGTTTGCGGAATTATAAAGGGAGCATTGAGCAGGACCTGTAACGACGCTGATATGAAGGGTATGTGACCTAAAGATGACCGACCGGGACAGGCATGGGACGAACATCTGCTTCTGCGGCCACCGCCACGTATCATGACTGTTGTTATGGCAAGCCGTAGGAGATATCAGTGTTATGTCGTACTAATTTGAAAATTTCATCATCTATTAGCACAATCATTCAAGTATCTCTCATTCAAAAAGATTCGTTCAATATATAATTCATCTGAGATCGACCGAACATTCACCAACGCAGTGTCCCCAATGATAATTAAATATCAGTAAAATTTGAAATCGATGTTACTTCGAAAAAGGAATTTCTAGAATTCACCAAGTCCTCATCAATATTCTGTGGCGTTGCCTCCTTCTTCTTACAATACATGGGATAGCATCGAGCCCTCATCTGTGCACCACTTTGGGCTCGATTCTGCTGAGAGAAAAAAGGATCCAGTTCCAAAAGCAAAGTTAAAAGTAGTCGAGAAAAACGGAGCCGTGATGGATTTTCTCATTATTTTGGATATCAGCAGTGAAGGGATGCAAGGAAAGTTCTTGGTTCGGTTGACTTTGAATAGAAATGGGAAGTTTAATTTGCCTCATGTGAACTGGAAAAAGCATGAGAACCTTTCAGCTGAAGGGACAAGTCTTTATAGGGAGGGAAAACAGCATGAGAACCTTTCATCTGAAAGGACGAGTCTTTATAGGGAGGGAAAGCAGCATGAGAACCTGTCAGCTGAAGGGACGAGTCTTTATAGGGAGGGAAAACAGCATGAGAACCTTTCATCTGAAGGGACGAGTCTTTATAGGGAGGGAAAACAGCATGAGAACCTTTCATCTGAAAGGACGAGTCTTTATAGGGAGGGAAAGCAGCATGAGAACCTTTCAGCTGAAGGGACGAGTCTTTATAGGGAGGGAAAACAGCATGTTCATCTGAAGGGACGAGTCTTTATAGAGAGGGAAAGCAGCATGAGAACCTTTCAGCTGAAGGGACGAGTCTTTATAGGGGGGGAAAACACCATGAGAACCCTTCAGCTGAAGGGACGAGTCTTTATAGGGAGGGAAAACAGCATGAGAACCTTTCATCTGAAAGGACGAGTCTTTATAGGGAGGGAAAGGAGCATGAGAACCTTTCAGCTGAAGGGACGAGTCTTTATAGGGAGGGAAAGCAGCATGAGAACCTTTCATCTGAAGGGACGAGTCTTTATAGGGAGGGAAAGCAGCATGAGAACCTTTCAGCTGAAGGGACGAGTCTTTATAGGGAGGGAAAACACCATGAGAACCCTTCAGCTGAAGGGACGAGTCTTTATAGGGAGGGAAAGCAGCATGAGAACCTTTCAGCTGAAGGGACGAGTATTTGTAGGGAGGGAAAACAACATGAGAACTTTTCAGCTGAAGGGACGAGTCTTTATAGGGAGGGAAAACAGCATGAGAACCTTTCAGCTGAAGAGACGAGTCTTTATAGGGAGGGAAAACAGCATGAGAACCTTTCAGCTGAAGGGACGAGTCTTTATAGGGAGGGAGAGCAGCAGGAGAACATTTCAGCTGAAGGGACGAGTCTTTATAGGGAGGGAAAACAGCATGAGAATTTTTCAGCTGAAGGGACGAGTCTTTATAGGGAGGGAAAGCAGCATGAGAACCTTACAGCTGAAGGGACGAGTCTTTAAAGGGAGGGAAAACAGCATGAGAACCTTTCAGCTATAGGGACGAGTCTCTATAGGGAGGGAAAACAGCATGAGAACCTTTCATCTGAAAGGACGAGTCTTTATAGGGAGGGAAATCAGCATGACAACCTTTCAGCTGAAGGGACGAGTCGTTATAGGGAGGGAAAACAGCATGAGAACCTTTCAGCTGAAGGGACGAGTCTTTATAGAGAGGAAAAGCAGCATAAGAACCTTTCAGCTGAAGGGACGAGTCTTTATAGGGAGGGAAAGCAGCATGAGAACCTTTCAGCTGAAGGGACGAGTCTTTATAGGGAGGGAAAACAGCATGAGAACCTTTCAGCTGAAGAGACGAGCCTTTACAGGGAGGGAAAACAGCATGAGAACCTTTCAGCTGAAAGGACGAGTCTTTATAGGGAGGGAAAGCAGCATGAGAACATTTCAGCTGAAGGGACGAGTCTTTCTAGGGAGGGAAAACAGCATGAGAATTTTTCAGCTGAAGGAACGAGTCGTTATAGGGAGCGAAAACAGCATGAGAACCTTTCAGCTGAAGGGACGAGTCTTTATAGGGAGGGAAAGCAGCATGATAACCTTAGAGCTGAAGGGACGAGTCTTTATAGGGAGGGAAAACAGCATGAAAACTTTTCAGCTGAAGGGACGAGTCTTTATAGGGAGGGAAAACATCATGAAAAACTTTCAGCTGAAGGGACGAGTCTTTATAGGGAGGGAAGCGGATGAAGCTTGCTACTGCCCGTGAAAAATATTTCATGATTTCCCAAATGTAGATCTTTCCACGGTAACTCATTCAAAATTATTCCGTATTCCTTGTTACATAAAGTGTACGCTCGATCTGTAACCTAAAAAAAATAACGCTTCTGGGAATAAAGAATAAAGTCTTGCATTAAAAAAATCAAGATTGTATATTGATAGCAATGTCCCCCCATCTAGCGGTAGCCGACGAGAGAACATTGTAAAAAGTACCAGCTCGTCCCAGCTTCTGATGTTGAGTTGTGACAAGTGGTCCTCTACTCTTGGTTACTTAGTGAGGCGAGAGCACCATAAATATCTGCCACTTCCTGTTCTAATGAAGCATGCTTGAACGGCTCTTTACTGCTGTGGAGCAGTAGTAGCAGGTGCGATGTTCAACAACCCTCTCACAAACACCAATGTTTTTATAGTATCATTAAATTACGGAGGTATTGGAGAAGTAAAAAGAACCACAATGTTTACAAAAAGTGTCAACAAGTTTTGGAAAACACTCGCTTTAAATAGATGATCTAAATATGCTTTAATCAGTAGCTAGCTGCCAACTTCTGGCGGCTAGCTACTGATTCAGTGTTCAGATAGTGTTCTATGCAACCTGTTCCATAGATAGTGTTCAGGAGCCATTGGATGCAAGGCACAGAAAAACACATGCTCCACCTTCCTTATAAGAGGTTGGAAAATAAAAAAAGTATTGATCTTGCGTTATAATAGCCTCTAGTTATTTATAGCACATAGTAGCCTCCTACATATAATGGCTTGCTGCGTATAATAGCCTCCTGCATAGTAGTTTATTACAACCCAATGTGAACATGTACACTGCTTCCCAAATTGCAGTTAAACCAGGGAAAGCTGATAAGCTGAAGTGATTCATTTGGAACGCGAACCAAGCAAGAACATTTTGATGCAACGACATGTTCGATTGTAAATGGAAAGAAAGTTAATTGATTAGGTTAATTTTCATATAAATATTTTAAAAAATTGAAAATTTTGGTAAATGTGCATACGTTTTTTCTTTTTCGTGAATCTCCAAATGTGTTCGTCTATTTTGTTGTGTCTCGTTGTTCATCGACTCTCATCCTGCCACAACCACAGGAGTTTCAGTTTGAAAACTAAATCATAAAAAGTTTACATTCACGTTCAACCAACATCATCATAATACATCTGACTGATTTATCTAACGTACAAAAAAAATATTTGTTTGATGTACCATAGACGGCTGAAATATTGCCTTCATGCGTCATGTTTCCAAATCCTGCAAGGAGATTTAATGTTTTGAAGTATGCATATACATATTACCTTTTCTTGTAGGCGTAGAGGGAGCAGTTTGATATGTAGATACATTTCTAAAACAGTACAGTCACCATGCAGGAAAATCGCAAGCAAAACGCCAAATTGCTTTATTTCTGACGTCTACAGTACAAAGATTCGTTATTTGGATTCGAAAAATTTATGTCGTAATGTTAACTAGCATCGCCACAATAACAATAATGAGTTACCAGCATGAAAACAATAGCTGTGCAAAATACATGCAGTAACGCAGATCGAAAATATATATATATCGTCGTCGCTTGTGCATGCCTGCATATAAATATTATCATACTAGAAAAGCGTTCAACACAATATGTTATCATTTATTATTAGAGCATAATCATTCTTTTTATCCAATTGTCCGTCCGTCCTTCTTCACCGTACCGTGCAACACAAGTCCTCACAAGTCATGTCGTGAGTACATACGTACACACGAGCATTACGGCGGGTGCACGTATGAACGCAGGCGAGGTTTGTGCATGTTCTTATGAGGAACACGGTTGGGGTGCAGTAATTTGTAACCGGCACACAGTTACCACCGTCACTCGCAAGTGGCCGGGTGGCCACACACTTTAATGGTGACTTATTGCTTATTAATGCTGATAGATGACCAATACTCCATCGATTCAGGTCAAGCCTCGTGTATCAGTGTGTGTTTGCATGTTTTGTAACAGGAATAAACGAGTATCAAGGAGAACAGTGTGTATCGGTGTGTGTTGGCATGTATCGTTGCATTTATAAGCTAGCATCAAAGCGTAGCAGTGTGTATCAGTGTGTGTTGGCATGTATCGTTGCATTTATATACTAGCATCAAAGCGTAGCAGTGTGTATCAGTGTGTGTTGGCATGTATCGTTGCATTTATAAGCTAGCATCAAAGCATAGCAGTGTGTATCAGTGTGTGCTGGCATGTATCGTTGCATTTATAAACTAGCATCGAAGCGTAGCAGTGTGTATCAGTGTGTGTTTGCATGTATGGTTGCATTTATAAACTAGCATCGCAGTGTGTATCAGTGTGTGTTTGCATGTATCGTTGCATTTATAAACTAGCATCAAAGCGTAGCAGTGTGTATGAGTGTGTGTTTGCATGTCTCGCTGCACTTATAAACTAGCATCGAAGCGTAGCAGTGTGTATGAGTGTGTGTTTGCTTGTATCGTTGCATTTATAAACTAACATCGCAGTGTGTATCAGTGTGTGTTCGCATGTATCATTGCATTTATAAACTAGCATCGAACCGTAGCAGTGTGTATCAGTGTGTGTTTGCATGTATCGTTGTATTTATAAACTAGCATCGCAGTGTGTATCAGTGTGTGTTTGCATGTATCGTTGCATTTCTAAACTAGCATCGAAGCGTAGCAGTGTGTATGAGTGTGTGTTTGCATGTATCGTTGCATTTATAAACTAGCATCGAAGCGTAGCAGTGTGTGTTTGCATGTATCGTTGCATTTATAAACTAGCATCAAAGCGTAGCAGTGTCTATCAGTGTGTGTTTGCATGTATCGTTGCATTTATAAACTAGCATCAAAGCGCAGCAGTGTGTATCAGTGAGTGTTTGCATGTATCGTTGCATTTATAAACTAGCATCAAGGCGTAGCAGTGTGTATCAGTGTGTGTTTGCATGTATCATTGAATTTATAAACTAGCATCAAGGCGTAGCAGTGTGTATCAGTGTGTGTTTGCATGTATCGTTGCATTTATGAACTAGCATCAAAGCGTAGCAGTGTGTATCAGTGTGTGTTTGCATGTATCGTTGCATTTATAAACTAGCATGAAAGCGTAGCAGTGTGTATCAGTGTGTGTTTGCATGTATCGTTGCATTTATAAACTGGCATCAAAGCGTAGCAGTGTGTATGAGTGTGTGTTTGCATGTATCGATGCATTTATAAACTAGCATCGAAGCGAAGCAGTGTGTATGAGTGTGTGTTTGCATGTATCGTTGCATTTATAAACTAGCATCGAAGCGTAGCAGTGTGTATTTGCATGTATCATTGCATTTATAAACTTGCATCAAAGCGTAGCAGTGTGTATGAGTGTGTGTTTGCATATATCGTTGCATTTATAAACTAGCATCAAAGCGTAGCAGTGTGTATCAGTGTGTGTTGGCATGTATCGTTGCATATATAACCTAGCATGAAAGCGTAGCAGTGTGTACCAGTGTGTGTTTGCATGTATCGTTGCATTTATAAACTAGCATCGAAGCGTAGAAGTGTGTATCAGTGTGTGTTTGCATGTATTGTTGCATTTATAAACTGGCATCAAGGCGTAGCAGTGTGTATCAGTGTGTGTTTGCATGTATCGTTGCATTTATAAACTAGCATCGCAGTGTGTATCAGTGTGTGTTTGCATGCATCGTTGCATTTATAAACTAGCATCGAAGCGTAGCAGTGTGTAGGAGTGTGTGTTTGCATGTATCGTTGCATTTATAACTAGCATCGAAGCGTAGCAGTGTGTATGAGTGTTTGTTTGCATGTATGGTTGCATTTATAAACTAGCATAGCAGTGTGTATCAGTGTGTGTTTGCATGTATCGTTGCATTCATAAACTAGCATCGAAGTGTAACAGTGTGTATGAGTGTGTGCTTGCATGTATCGTTGCATTTATAAACTAGCATCGAACCGTAGCAGTGTGTATCAGTGTGTGTTTGCATGTATCGTTGCATTTATAAACTAGCATTGCAGTGTGTATCAGTGTGTGTTTGCATGTATCGTTGCATTTATAAACTAGCATCGCAGTGTGTATCAGTGTGTGTTTGCATGTATCGTTGCATTTATAAACTAGCATCAAAGCGTAGCAGTGTGTATGAGTGTGTGTTTGCATGTATCGTTGCATTTATAAACTAGCATCGAAGCGTAGCAGTGTGTATGAGTGTGTGTTTGCATGTATCGTTGCATTCATAAACTAACATCGCAGTGTGTATCAGTGTGTGTTTGCATGTATCGTTGCATTTATAAACTAGCATCGAACCGTAGCAGTGTGTATCAGTGTGTGTTTGCATGTATCGTTGCATTTATAAACTAGCATTGCAGTGTGTATCAGTGTGTGTTTGCATGTATCGTTGCATTTATAAACTAGCATCGCAGTGTGTATCAGTGTGTGTTTGCATGTATCGTTGCATTTATAAACTAGCATCGAAGCGTAGCAGTGTGTATGAGTGTGTGTTTGCATGTATCGTTGTATTTATAAACTAGCATCGCAGTGTGTATCAGTGTGTGTTTGCTGCATGTATCGTTGCATTTATAAACTAGCATCAAGGCGTAGCAGTGTGTATCAGTGTGTGTTGGCATGTATCGTTGCATTTATAAACTGGCATCAAGGCGTAGCAGTGTGTATCAGTGTGTGTTTGCATGTATCGTTGCATTTATAAACTAGCATCAAAGCGTAGCAGTGTGTGTCAGTGTGTGTTTGCATGCAAAGCGTAGCAGTGTGTATCTGTGTGTGTTTGCATGCAAAGCGTAGCAGTGTGTATCAGTGTGTGTTTGCATGCAAAGCGTAGCAGTGTGTATCATCAGTATGTGTAATGGAATGCTAGTTTGTACCAGCCAGCATAATAACTTCATGGGTGCTTCGTGTTCTAATAATGTCGTGTTCATAGTAAAATTTAGCTTTGTTCAGTCAGCGACTGAATCTAACGTTCTTTTATTGGACCGAAGGACTGAATCCCACCGTTTCATTATTTGACCGAAGGACAGAATTCTATCGTTCTATTATGGTACTGAAGGACTGAATCCCATCGTTCTATTATTGAAGCGAAGGACTAAATACCATCGTTCTATTATGGAACCGATGGACTGAATCCCATCGTTCTGTTATAGGACCGAAGGACTAAATACCATCGTTCTTTGATGGAACCGATAGACTGAATCCCATCGTTCTGTTATGGGACCGAAGGACTGAATCTCATCGTTCTATTATGGGACCGAAGGACTGAATCCCATCGTTCTGATATGGGACCGAAGGACTGAATCTCATAGTTCTATTATGGGGCCGAAGGACTGAATCTCATCGTTCTATCATGGGACCGAAGTAACGGTAAACCGGGTGGTCATTATGTGTGCAGTTCAATATCGGTTCAATATCAGAAAATGATCCTCGTTACTATTCAGTAGGTATCTATAACGAATAGATGCACTAGCAGGTTCATGGACACCCATGCATGCATGACATTTCAATTTACATGGAATGAGTCCGTCTAATCCTAATAATAAGTAAACCAATCTGCTATTGTTAAATGATGTGTATA
>SDVV010039930.1:0-10582 GCA_016164225.1 Gammarus roeselii | reverse complement strand
GACATAGATACGACTAGCAATGCTCTCTCTCAACACCATCAGTGTGGTTGATGAACAAACTAGTCCTTAGTGATGCCTTGACATAGATACGACTAGCAATGCTCTCTCTCAACACCCTCAGTGTGGTTGATGAACAAACTAGTCCTTAGTGATGCCTTGACATAGATACGACTAGCAATGCTCTCTCTCAACACCATCAGTGTGGTTGATGAACAAACTAGTCCTTAGTGATGCCTTGACATAGATACGACTAGCATGCTCCCTCTCAACACCATCAGTGTGGTCGATGAACAAACTAGTCCTTAGTGATGCCTTGACATAGATACGACTAGCAATGCTCTCTCTCAAAACCCTCAGTGTGGTTGATGAACAAACTAGTCCTTAGTGATGCCTTGACATAGATACGACTAGCAATGCTCTCTCTCAACACCATCAGAACACCATCAGTGTGGTTGATGAACAAACTAGTCCTTAGTGATGCCTTGACATAGATACGACTAGCATTGTTCTCTTTTATATCATTGGTCATCACCGACACAGCCGACCGGGGATGCCCCCAACCATCGTCCCAGCTCTAGTTGGTGCACCAGGCACGCAGGAACGGTATAATATAAAATGTTACGTCACGCTCGGATAGTCTGCAAAACAGTTCATAAAAAATATTGTAAATTGGCGTGTTCAAGATACGATTAACATGTGAGGCATCATTCGAAACAAAATACAAGGTTCGGTAGAGGTACGATAACAGTATGAGGCATCATTTAAGCGCAGCCGAAGCAAAGGCGATCGGTCAACAGTTTGAACTACAACGTAATTTGTTACAACAGGAACATCAAGGACATATGTTAAAAAAGATGGAAGTATAAGTACCGACAGCCGTACAATAATTCCGTCATCAGCCCATCTGTAAAATTCGAGAGATAATTCGTCATGACCAAAAAAAAGCACACGTGATGAAAAATCAGAATTTATAGATTAAGTTGAAGAGAAGCGTGCCTAAGAAAACCTTTTATGAACCTTTTCCTCATGAGCATGCATACAAAAAACAATGTTGGAGAGGCTTAGTATAAAGCCACATTTGAGTGAAAATATTCGGAGTCGCATCCCAGCATGACAATCACCCTCTCACAGTGGGCCCACGACCTGGATTGGCAGTTAGACGTACAGTCAAACATTATTCCTGTTAATATCGGGATCTTCCTGCGCAAGCAGGATTCTGTCCCATCTTTCTCTAAGTGAGGATACGGATATGTCATCGCATGCTCCTAGCAGTTTGCTCATTGTGCCTCTCGTAAATTTACAGCATAATGAGTCACAGTAAATATGATAACAGTACGTTTTATAAAGCTGCAGCTTAACATCTGCTCTATTGAAGTTGAATTATCCGTCGCTTCAGGAGGTCTTGCAGGGGTCACAGAATTTCACCTATCGCCTCGCAATACCATTGCCCTCAACCGTCTCATTTAATCAATATAAATTGGTTGGCAGCGGCATTGAATTTCCGGTGTTGTTTCGAGATATCGTTAATATCCCACCGGCTATTTGTAATTCATTATTCGTTATTAGTAGTTATTATTTACAGGATATTGAGATACAATTTCCTCCTAGACGTAGTGATGTAATTTCTTGGCGTTTTATTAGCATAATTTCATGACGATATAAACGAGGAATGGAAGTAGAAAAACAAATCATTCAATAAAATAGTAAACGTAGATAAAAAATGAAGTAGGTCGGAGTTTAGCAATGATTCTTCAATGTTAGCAAAATATATAACCAGTATTTCATCTGACGCGTCCGTGTATTAACAATTGTTCAACTTCTTTCAGTGGTGGATAATATTATTTGTTTCATTGCTTTGGAATACGTTTATTTTGTGTAACCATTTTTCCATAATTCAGAATGTGGCCCATTTTCAAATGATTGATTTTACAATTGTTATCAATTAGTCTTCTTAAGCAATAACTCTTCTTTTACAATTGTTAGCAATGACTTCTTCAGCAATGACCCATCTTTAGCCATGACTCTTCTTTTACAATTGTTAGCAATGACTCTTCTTACTAAAACAATCGGTTGAGAAGAGTAATGATTAGACGTGCTCAGAAAAGAGATTTGCGATTTACATAAAAAATTAACGTTAGTGCAGTCGTTGTTTTTGAAGTACCGCAGCTAATTTCCCCATGAAAGAAATTGTGCCGATACTGATAGAAGGAAAGGTATGAGCCAGAGATGATGTTTTCGGAACCATGCAATTGAAATAGAGAATTTGTTGATCATTTAAAGCGATTGTAATACAAATGGTGTTAATGAAAATGCTGAAATAGAGATGATATTGATCCAATAAAATGTTGGAAATATAACTAATTTTCATGAAACTGGTAAATATAGAATAACAATGTACCCATTTTGATAATTGCCTTATTTGTTAACTATGGATGCTGGAAGGTTTTCTGATACGTTCAACTTAATAGAACACAATTCAAAATATAATTATGTAGCTAATATATGACCACAATGAATGTAGGCAGATACGTATAAATAAGTTTTCATTATGGTTATTCAGCTTATTTAGCCCTAAGAAAATAGCACAATTAATTTTTGTTCAGCTCAATTTTGTTGGGGAATGGACAATTCAACCCCCCCCCCTCTCCGTAGGCACAGCCATTCGTCAGTTTCAAACAAGTTATAAAATACGATTGAACGAGAAAACAGTCATAAGAAAATACACCAAGTTGAATGCACGCGCCCATTTATTAATTTAAATAAAGAAAATTGAGAGCGTACGGAAATATTTTGAACATGTATTAACAAATTTTAATATTCGTATCGATATAAGTATTGAGTTTTGAGGTGGTCATGTCAAATGTTAAAAATAACATTTGATAAACATTTCAGTCTTGTTCTTCGCGATGAAACTTGTTACAAACTTCTATTTTCAATAGTTAAGGAATTAGAGCGTTATAAAAAAGGGGTAATGAAATTATTCTAATTAAATTGATATCGATCAAATAAACTGCTGTATATCAAAACAATACTGAAACCATTTATATAAAGTGGATGGTACCCTTTTAAAGCTATTGAAATACGAATGATGTAAACGAAATATTGAATTGTAGAAGATATTGATATAAATGTAGATACATGATGTTAAAGGTACAGACATAGATATAGACACAAGGTCGAATCCACCAGGAAGAGGGGTAGCCGACGACAAGGCGCACCTCACACTCCTCTCATACACTCACACTCACACAACTTAGGCCATTTGTGATACAGGGTCGGGCCAATAGACCCCGCAACACGCACTCAGGGTCATGAGTGCGGTCCAAGGACAGTGTCAGCAGCAGGGCCCGCGTCCTGATGACCTGCCCTCCGCCCATTACGTTCAGTTCGACTCTCAATGAGATGCCAAGAGCGGGAAAGCACATCAGGGCAGCGTCAAAAATTATTCATTTGCAATTTTCCTCCCCTCTAGCCTATTCATTGAACTCTTTAACGCCAGCTCCATCCTCAAAGCCTTCCTTCCTAACGCCTGCTTCACACAATCCATTCAACCAGACTTCGGTCTACATCTAGGCCTATGTTCACTCGCCTCTGCCTTCATCACTCCTTTTATCAATCGCCCTTCATGCGAAGGAAGATTGATGAAAACTATCTCAGAACACGCGAATCAACTCTGTAGTCTAACTTATTCACCATCCCCGTTCTAATTCAAACCACAATGTTATTGATATTGTTTCTCAGCGTTCCACCAGAACATTTAACCTTCTTCTCTCTTCTGTTCTCACTACCCAAGTCTCAGCTCCGTTGAACACAATTGGGACAACTACACCATCATACAATTGTCTCTTAGCATCCATCCCCAACGTCCGACAGCTAATCACACTCTTCAGTGCCGATAACACTTTACACCCTTCACGAGGCACTTCACTTCAATTTCCACTGGTACAGTCTTCTCCACATGGAAGCCCAGATACCTAAAACACTGAACTTCCTCCATTAACTCTCCATTTATGAGGACACTAATTCTGCTCGCATCGACATTCCACAAACATCTCGTTAATGGAAGCTTCCTCCTCTCACACACTCTACCAAAACTCAGATACCTGTCTACATAACTTCTCCTCTGAATCCGTCACGGGCGCCGTATCATCCGCAAACAGCAACTGGCTCAACTGCCAACTCCGCCCACTCGTTTCCAACAGATCCAAGTCACGACCAAACACACACGCGTTCACCTCCCTGACCACTCCATCCGTGTGGAGATTTTATAAATCCATGAAGGCCCATACACATCCTTTCCCATTGCAAGGTACTTCTCACAGACTTGTCTTACTGCAAAAATCTGACCGACACCACCACACCACTCCTAATGCCTCATTCCTCCCCAATTTCGTCATCCGTAGTCTCTAATCCTTTTGACCAGCGCTCTCCCGTACAACTTACCGACCTCACATAATGAACTGATAGCTCATAAGTTTCAGCTCTCATGTTCATCTCCTTTGGCCTTGTACAGCAGATCTATGCAAGCACTGTGCTGCCCAATCGGCACCACGCCCACCACAAAACACAGATTCAGGAGCTTCCCCAGCCATTCAACAATCGTTTCTTCACCCATTTTCAGGCACTCGGTCGCAATGCCATACAAACCGAGGGTTTTCCCGCTTCCATCACCTCTACCGTTGAAGAGACTATCGAAATAGAACAGATACTTATCAAATTAATCATAAGTTATTTGGCAAATAATGCAAAAGAAATAGAGGTAATAGAGCTAAATAAAATATATAAGATCACAATAAAATATAACGGTTGAGACGAGCAATGACATGGAATAATGGCTGATTGAAAATGTCGTTCGCTTCACGTGTAGGAAAATCAGTCCATTCAGGAACAGCCTTCCCTCGTGTGACAGGCCACGAGTAATTCTGAGTGTTAGCGTAAGGGAAACCAGTTAACTCAATTTGAGGTAATAATATTGATTGGTTTTTATTGTCGCAGCAATTTAGTCGTGCAGGCAATATTAGCATTTTTAAGGTGTTCAAAGGCACGGCAGGTGCTGCTTGCGGGTTGTTTACCCAGTCCCAGGAGGTCGCCTCATTAGCGAAGATGCTGTGGTCGGGCTCCTCATTTCGGGAGGTTTTATGTGGCCGATCTGCTTGCCCATTCTGACCCGGGGTTGCACGAGTACTACGTGTTTGTGTGCAACTAATTTGTGTATTTTAATTTGGCTGGTCATTTTATGCTAGCTGGAACATTTCAAAAGGGTAAATGTCCCATGATATTTTTCAATCGCAGGTACACGTTTTTTTCTTTATGACCAATTCAAATTAGATGCTCCTACATTTTTATTTAATAATGATCAGCCCCCACAGTACATGCAAATTGTGCTCCCACATGCCGCAACATGCTCTCAAAAGTAACAAATATGAACAGCAAAGAGTCTCGTTACGTAAATCTGAGTGTAAATGGGTGTAGTACATTATAGGCGTGCTGCAGCTTTCTCGGCCATGCAGCGCTGCGGTCGGGTGCGCTGCTGCTTCTGGTCTGGCGTCCAACACCGCTATTTCTTGTGGCCTCAACCACGGAAACGAAAACACGCGCCTTCTTTCTCTGCAGCATAATGTTATGCCATCAGCGACGGATATCACGCGGCATTTGTTTGTGTGAGGGTTTTAGCGGTTGCCTCAGGGCAAGGCGGAGTGGGTGAGAGGAAGGGCAGCGTTGAGGCTATGAGGGGAGAGAGAATGGGAAGGAGAGTGGGAGGGTCGGTGGTGAGAGGGACTGCCTGGAGAGGAGGCGTTGAGAGGCCATTAGCGTCCATCCTGCACGGCCGCGGGGCAAACTTTTAAAATGGAGTTGAACGATTCTTTCTTGAACAGAAAAAGATGTCGTTAGGCTTAGTTCTGGCGATCGCCTTTGTTTGTGAAATGAAGTAATGCACTTATGCTGTTACATGGGAAGAAAAGATCGAAGAGAAATATTCTTCTTGATTCGAAACCTAAAATTTGTCTGTAAATCAGTATAGTTTTTCCAGAGAAATTTTACAAATATAGAAGCACTTATTCTGTCCCTTTCCATTACGAATACCGAACGCTATCCTCCTAAAAATAATATAATCCAGTATTCTTTCATGATTTTTTTTATTATTAGCAATAGGAACATGCAATGATGACCGGCCTAATGGAGCCTACGCTGTAAACAACCGCTTATCGCCCCCAAGCAAAATGTTCTGGCTACTTACCAGAGATGCATTACATCTACAACTACTAATTTGTTGGACTAAGATTCATTGTGGGAATAAGGAATTCAATAATTTAATTAAATAAAGCAAAACAGTCAGTTGTTCCCATAAGGGTTACATCACTTGGCCACTAGCTGCTGTCAAATGTGCCCATAAGAGCCCCATCACATCGCTAATAGCAGCCGTCAAATGTGCCCATAAGGGCCATTTCAATTGGCTTATAGCTGCCGTCTATTGTGCCAAAAAAGGGGCACATCACTTGGCTGATAGCTGCCGTCAAATGTGTTCATAAGGGCGACATCACTTGGCTAATACCTGGCGTCAATTATGCCCATAAGAGCCACATCACTTGGTTAGTAGCTGTCGTCAGTTGTGCTCATGAAGGTTTCATCACTCGGCGAATTGTTGCCGCGAGCTGTTCCCATAAAGGCCTCATCAATTAGCTAATACTTGTTTTCGGTGTGTTGCCACAAGTATAAATGGTTGTTCATTCAGCCACTATTAGGGCACCATGAACAGGTTTCTATTCAAGTTTGTTGATGAAACATAAAATCCTAAAGTGAAATATCATATCAAGAATTCAAATACTTTCACGTTTATTGTATTCCAAAATTACACCCGAACACTAGACCTAACAGCACATTTTTCATTCATACATTGAGATCTGTTTTTGTGTAAAACCACGTTCTTGCAAGTGAGGTTGCCGGTTGCTCAAATGCCTGGGCCAAAAATGGCTCATCAAACTTTTCTACTGGCCCCACACCATTCCTGGCGCCTGATCATCAAACCTTCATTATTATCATGACCTAGGGGTCCATGAACGCGTTCAAGACATGCCGTGATAGAGTCGTTATAGGGGCCTAACCCTCATCACGGCCGTAGAGCCTGTTTCGAAAATTACTAGACACGCCCAGTACTCCGACAGCGGTGACAGCAGCTGAGATATTAGTAGAATATATTTCACGAAAACTGCCCAGTGAAAAAATATAGACAAGGATAAATAAAGTTACTGTCAGTCTAGGGAGTTTACGCCCCATATTTTCACGGATGGCCGGAGTCAGGCAGGCAGCTAACTGTTGACTAATTCTGACGGATGGACGGACAGCTTTCGGATTATTTATAAGGTATGTCAATAGGTTATATTTATTATTAGGTTTTTATATGGTAATAGGTTATATAAATAGAACGTTTGCTCACTACCTTTGGTATTCGCATTTCAATGCTGGGTTTACTGTATAGCAATTTCGTTGCATGTCATGTTGCATATATGCATTTTCAACGCTAGTCCTCTGAATATTTGGGGTAATGACAAACATACATTTATAAGATAATTTTTATTGATATTAAATCTAACAGTTACATAATAATTTACATGCAGTATTAAACGTTAAACCCGTAGGATGCGCTTTGGCA
This sequence comes from Gammarus roeselii, assembly GCA_016164225.1. Taxonomy (NCBI): domain Eukaryota; kingdom Metazoa; phylum Arthropoda; class Malacostraca; order Amphipoda; family Gammaridae; genus Gammarus; species Gammarus roeselii. The sequence goes on along the minus strand of SDVV010039930.1, from coordinate 2,931 downwards.
AGTTATGTAAGTTTGCTCCTATCTGTTATTTGAATTGTATTTTTTCTATGACTTATATGTCATTATTTTTATGAGCTGAGTGAATGTTTCGTTATATATTTATGTCTGGATCAGAAATCTATAGATTTTTCTGTACACATATGTTCGTTTTTTTATCTAGATGGGGTATCATTGACTCATTTAGCGGTTGTTTGGTGGGGTTCTTATCGGTTGGATGCTTGGTACCAGCCTGATATTGAATGTAGGCAATGTTCTGAATATTTTCCCGTCGTTTATTCCATATGTATAAAATATCTATAGGTAGTTGGCGAGTTGATGTTTGTATTTGTGTTGATGCATCAGCTTCGTTACGAGAATCTATCTACTCTATAACGCATTATCCAGGTTAGAACCAGATATATCGGTGTTCCATTGACTCGGTGTTCCAATAGCGAGAGTACCTTAACGATATGGATTTATTGTAAGTTATTATATTGTGTTAAGTATACTTATAAGTGATCGGTTGATTTATTTCGAATTTGTAGTGTTTTTTTGGAATTTTGAATAGTTATATCATACCGTTATATTAATTTTTAGGATATTTTAGGTTTGCATCTTCCATGTAGCACACTATTTCAGGCATAATTGGTCGGTTAGTGCATCATTTTAGTATTTTATATGTATGTATGACATTCTGTTACGATTAAGCCGTGGTTACTTCAGTTAAAGAAATGTTAATTTAACCCTGTTTTGGACTGAGTTAGATAGTAATTTCACTAGACTTTGTATATACTATAGCGTGTTCGTGTAGAAGTATTCCACACCATTTACTATAGTGTTCAGCATATGTCGCTCGCATGTCCTGGTATCTAATTCCCATCAGTTGTTTGATTGGTTACATGCTTTTTTTTTCTCGTTTGTCACGGTTTGTATTGTATGTTTTAGGAATGGTAGAGAATTGATCTTCTTGCTTTGTTATAACTCGAGAGTTTTAGTATGTGTCTTCCAGTTTTGTATGTTCTCTGAACAGTTAACATCTTCGATGCAAGGTATTAGTTATTTTATACAATGCCGTAATATTAGGATATATTACGTTTGTATCTGCAATGTAGAACATTATTTCACGTTTAATTTAGTTACAAGTTGTATATTTTCAGTGTTCTATATATCTTCTTACATCCTGGTACAATGTTTGACGTGGTTATTAAAGATATAGAAGATCCCATTTGTTACAAACTTGGTCTTGCTGTTAGGTTGTCGTATGCTTATTGTAAGACCATTTTTCAAAATTTAGAAGGAGTTAGAGGTGTCCCATAGGCAAAAACCTGTTGTGTTTATGCCTATTTGTGTAAGTCGACCGATTTACTATGATGGATAACCTAGTGTATTACATTTTTAATGTGATTTAGAGCAGAGAAGAGCATCTTATTTGGATATTTTTATAGTTGTTGTTGTTGTTGTTGTATGATTTTTTCACGAACATCATAGCAATGGATGTTTACGAGGCGTAAGTCCGTACTGCATCTTTGTGGAATTTTGTAATTGAGCCCTAACAAGCGTATAGTGTAACGTTTTAGAAGACGATTTACTGAATGGAGGGGTCCTGGTGTAGAGGTGGTTTACACTCTTTGGTTGTCATTTGGAGTTCATCCATGTTCAATGTGTATTTTGTAAGTTCTTGTGGACGTCGATCGCAAGCTCCATGGGTTTGTTAGAGAGGTTATGCGACAAGCTGTTCATCGTTGTAGTGATCTACTTAGGTCGTCAGTGAACAGAAGCCCAGCTTTTTTATGACCACACACTTTGAGACTCATGTCAGGTGCATTTTTAAAACCACTGTACCTGTGTATAGATTCCTGGTCAAGTCCAGGATGTGACTTTGCTCGACGTTGTTCAGAGATGATGGACTAAACAGATGCATGGTACGTCTGAGGTATTGTATCATGACTGGGTGTTGCCTCTAAATTTGTTATATATCAGCGTTAGTTTGCTGAGAAGTGACCTAGTAAAGCATTGTAGAGTTCGTTGGTATGGCACAGTGGGCTTTCATTTTCTCCTACTAAAGGCATAGCATCAGTTAGGTCTTGGAATTTGTTTTAGATTTGAACAGCTATCCAAGTATGAATAACATTATTCGCATTAACTCGGTGTTATATGTTAGTTACTTTTGGCGTGGCTGGTATGTTAGTATATGATCTTAGTCATGAACCAGATCACGTGGGACATTGGAGTAGGATTTATCATCTGGATGTAGTAGGATACACCGTATATAGATTATCACTGTCGGTTATGGTAGAGTAGAGAATCTTATTTAGCTATTTTATAGTTGTTGTAGTAGGTTTTGATTGGTTATCATAAGAATATATCTGTATTAGGTATAAATTCGCCTAATTTCATGGAATGTTGGGTATAAAATACGCTTAATTGGATGTAATAATCCAAAATAATAATATGTTTTATCTCTCGACGATGGATTTGGTTCCGGTTCCATGTCGTCTTGAAGAACTAATCTACCGGATTTGTGTAGAGTGTTAGTGCTAAAATTCTTCGATATTTAATGTACATCTCAATTATGTGATCCGCTCGCATGTCTTTACTAGATGCTTATTCTCGCATGTCGTACTTTTAAAAAAGTTTGTGATCCGTTTGCAGTTTATATACTTAGAAGCTATTGATTATTTCAGGTTTTGTAATGAGATTGCGTTCCAATTCAGAATATCTGACTTGTTCGAGCATTCACCAGATCATATATAGCATTTTTCACTACAGGTTTTATTGTAGACGAGGAGTAAGCCTAACCCATCCTAACCTAATCTAACCAAGGATTTTTTTCCCCCGTTTTCCTTCTTATGTTATGTATTTCTTCATCGATTTAAGCTTTATTCTTATCAAATATATCTACTTGACTCTGTAATTTCTACCAATCTTTAGCAGATTGTGTGCCTACATATA
>SDVV010039929.1:0-10582 GCA_016164225.1 Gammarus roeselii | reverse complement strand
TCCGGTGTTTTTTCCGAAAGCGACAAGCTTTTTACGGTAGGTTGGGTCCGTGAGTAGGCTTTGTAGGTTGCACGGGGGATCTAGGAACGCTCGTCGGGCTGCCTCGAGTGCGTTGCAATCCATCAGTAAGTGTTTCACGCTGATAGCCACTTGGTGGCAAAAGGGGCAAGGTGGCGCGTTTGGTCCTATGTCGACATCCATCAGGTGGTTGTGAGTTATCCACGTGTGTCCCATGCACAAGCGGTTGATGAACACTTGGTCTTTTCTGTTGGTGAACTTAGTTTCTCATTCTCCGACTGAGGGTTTGGCTGAAAGCATTTTTTGTCCACTCTGCTGCCACATTTCATCCCATCGGGATGTTATATGGGAGTTGATGATAAGGAACCAGTCGCGGTAATGTATGACACGAAATTGTTCTTGGTGAGTAGATGCCAGTTTAGGAAGGGAGTCCGCAAGTTCGTTTCCTCTTATTCCCGCGTGCCCGGGATCCAGCAGAATTTCACTGCCTGACCCTTCCCGGTCATCACAAAGAGATCGTGCTGCATCTTACGTAGAACAGGATGTTCGTAGTGCAGTGTTTTAAGCTGGGTGAGGACACTCAGACTGTCTGAGAATACGACGTATTTGGGGAAGCGATGTGTTTTTGCGATAGAGACGGCGAGTTCGCGTGCGCAAAGCTCCGCAGAGAACACGGAGGCCTCTTGTGGGAGGGTGTACGCATGCTGGAACTCCTCAGCTATTCTTGCCGCATTCATATCACTCGTCTTCAATACCTCTCTTCCACCTCCCACTCCTCCTCTTCTCTCGATCTTCCTACTACCAGTACCTAGACGATTAGACATTCCTCCACCTCTTCTCATAATACCCGCACATCGAACAACCTCCCCACCACCACATCAATCTAAAGGACACTTCAGATTGATGTCCAATCCTTCCTAAAGAATACTTCAAATTGATGTCCAGTCTAGTTTGATGTCCCATCCTTCATCATTGATTCGCAACGGAAATATTTCCACGCGTTCCGTATGATAAGTTCCCGGGAAAGCACAGACAACGTGCATAAGTCAGGCGCGCCCAGAGTTTGTGTGCATTTAACAAAATGTATTATACTTATACAAATTCAAAGACACTGTGGGTCGGGAGGGCATGGCACTATGCACCCTCCTTCTCTCCTTGGTGCGCCACAGATACAATACAAACTGTCAAGACAGTTCAGAATTGACACTAGAGGTTAACTGAGCCATGACTACTCGTCAGAACAAGAAGAGACTTACATGGCTACTAATCGAGTAGCTGAAATAGGTGCGGGGGGATTTGAACCGCCCTGATGCACTTTGAAGGGCTGGACACCAAATAAATTCAAAGACCCGTTGATCATTGCGAAAAAATCTTCACCGTGGATTGTTTAATTAGGGTAACGGCAATGAGAAATAACACAAAGCTGGTCAAGTAAATATGGGCGAAAAACAGTATTTGATCGCTTACACATATTTTCTGAAGAGTGACGCTTGAAAATTCAAAATATTGTCATGTAGTAAACCTCATAAAGTAACCACTTGAAAAGACAATCTCAGCGATTGGAGTTGGAAGACCAACACATACCCTCTGGTATTTTGTAGAACGCTTTCATTCAAATACAGCTACTCTCTTTGCTTTATAGTGTTGTGTGAGAAATTTAGTAACTTCTGTTTGGTCAATTGCGAAACCTGATGAAAATTAACGCAACTCTTAAAATGTTAGAAAGTCGAGTAAAATTGTTGTGAGCCTAATGAAGAATTTAAAATAAAGCTGTTCTGAACAAGGAAATAAAGTGGCTCAAACAATATGATTTGCATCTAACAAAATGATCTTAGTTGAAAGTGTTTAGAAGTCCAATAAATGAATTATAGTAAAAACTGTTTCTCTACTTTGCTCTTACCTCAGCAGTCGCCGACTGGCCTCCAAAGACATGAAGACTGCCACTGAAAACATGAACTACAAAGATCCCTGATAATAATTGCTCTAGTCCAGAAAAATATATCAATTAGAACCGCTCTAAGGGGGTCATGAAAGAATTTATTATACCGACAGATTCTCTTCATCTCTATGAATAAGACAGGCGTTCCAGGCAGTGACCTTGAACAGGCAGTCACCCTGCGGAATAATTAGGGGACAAGGGACAATGTTTCTCGCAGCAACAGCTGTGTCAGAGCATAGAGAAGAACGAAATGTAGATCACACTATCAAACCAGGAAGGCGAGGCGAACCATGCCTGTAGACAAGCCGCTACCGTATCAGCAAAACTATCGAAAAAAATTTACAGAAGTCGCGAAACATTTATACAAGTTCACATAAAAATGCAACGCCTCATAATAATTGCACATGAAAGGTAAAACATTCGGAATAACGTGAAAACTGGACCGATTGAGCAGGTTCAACGACCGCATTGCATTGAAGGTATGCGATTCGACGCCTTCGCACTATCTCAATGTTGTCAGTTCTAAATACAACAAAATAAAAGAAGAGTATATAAAATTTCTGGATAAAATACGCCTACACTTACAAACGAGGTAGCATATAACTAAATGTTGTTGCTCACTCTTCAGAGAAGCAATGAAACTCCACTTCTTGGAAAAGAGACGAGAAGCAGCGTTAAAGCCAAATGTTACAGCACACTTTACTGCGAAAAGGTTGCAGACGTTAAAAGACAGATATGAACAAGAGGATGGGTACATTTAAAAGTATAGCTACGCTACCGGACATTGTCATACTATTCAAGTATTTACACAACTGAGTCTATAAAGTGAGCTCAAACAGGTTCTGGAATAGCAAAAATAGTATCAAATGAGAGTATATTCACATAAGGGATGGTTAATTAACAGCTTACCTAACTACCAACCGGTTAAACTTGTTGAATTAGTCGGTATTGCAGCAAATAAAAAACACATGGCAGTGATTTTCAAAACATCCAGACACTACTTTGTAGAATACACGATCCTGTCGTTCATAGTAATTTTAGGGCATACAAAGTAGTAAGAGCATACCCTACAACCATGACGGCGTAGCAGAGCGCGTGAAACGGACAGAACATGAATGATAATTGCAACATAAACTTAACAGCAAACTAGTGTATTGCGGTCAAGGGAGAAACGAACTTAGATCTGTGGGAATGCCCACGAGACAGCATCAACTTCATCAGGGATGTAGGCATAATACAAATACCAGCACCGGCTAAAACACTCCCAACTTGCACATGCCGGTGGGTTCCCGGACTTCTAGCGGCGCGTCGGCTGTGGGAGAGGGGGGAGTTGGGGTTGAGCAACAACAATGAACTTAGTGTAGCGTCCAGAGTGCTAGCTGCATAATGAAATCAACATATCATAGGAGAAAGCAGTGAAAATCGTTAGAATATCTGGAAGATTAACGACTTCATTCACAGTGACAGAAGATATTACTATAACAAGTGTTAGAAGACAACAACAGACCTTTCTAGTATGGATTAAACTATTTTATATTGGACGCCGGCAACGAAATGACAACATCAGGAGGGGAGGAAGAGGTTGACAGGGTGGCGACAGCGGTGGTTTCATCTTCGTTGGTGGCAGCGGTCGTTACGGTAGCCGCAGACAGGAGTCTTTTCTTTCTGCCCAGTTGCAAGAAAGCCATGCCGTGACTTCGCATATGACTGTACTGCTCAGTAGCAGTCTGGAACTGCTCGCGACACACGCTGCACTGGAACAGCAACGACGAGGCATCACCCTCGCTGGCGAGCAGAGGAAGAGCAGCAATAGCATTTGCTGCAGGGGCGGCACACGTTGAAGAAGACGGAGAAAAGGAAGATGCAAGAGACGATTGTGCCACGACGGTAGGGTTGTGGGGTTGTTGGGGCATCTCTTGCACTGTGACGGTAGCAGATGATTGCTGAGATGTCGATAACTCAGACGGCGAGGAAGCTACGAAGATTTGAGATTGCGTCAGAGCTGGAGATTGGGGCGCGCTAAACGGAGACGTAGACAGCACCTTAGGCGAATGAGTGACAACCACTTCAGAGGTTGTGCTAGCGACGCCGCCGGCCACAGAAGCTGTACTCACAGGAGACATAGCGCCTTTGGCCACCAAGCCGACAGTAGCTATGGGAAGAGTGGTAAGAGCACCGCCAGCCGAGGGGGGTTTGCGCACGGTGACCACGGACGTCGTAACTCGGACGGCACTGGCCGGCACTCTGGGGAGAGCAAGTGCCGTTTTAACGGCTGGAATCACATTAACTGGGCTTCCACCATTTGGAGTCAAGTTGCTCGATAACGCATTGATTTTGTCCGACAGAACTGACACTATGGATGCGCTGGTAATTTTTATTGGTGCTCTTGTGGCACTGCTTGCTCTGTCCGTGATGGTGGTCAGATTACCAATTTGCGCCTTTGTCAAGGCAGGTTGTATCTGAATAGGTTTACTAATAACTATGGTTCTAGGGATGATATGATGAGGTGCGCTTTTGTCACCAATTGAAGCTATCTTACTACTGTCAACTACAGTCGTAGATAATTTGGGAGTCATATTCACCAGGGTCACCTTCTTGACAGTATGAGAGGGAGCATGAAACAACTTGTCGGAGCCCGACTTCGGTAAAGATATGATTGAATGCGAGGGCTGGTTTCCACTTCCCTCCCAGTCGGGGACGCTCATCGACACAGCGCTGCCCTCAGATGGTTTGATGCGCTCGACGCGGAGGATTGTGTTGCTCGAGACATGAGATGTGATGGAGTCCCCAAACCCGCTGGGCGGAGGCTTCCCCACAGTGATAACACCCATAGTAGTTATTTTGGGAAGATTTTTCAAGTAGTTCCCGCTGCTGCTGCACTCCATAGCACTAGTATTCTTCTTCACGAAACCACCGCTTTCCTCAGCACCAATCTTATATTTCTTCCCTCCTTCGTCATTCTGAGCACTGGTGTTTTTCCTCTTGACGGGTGAAATAAGCGAATTATCCCCGTCCGTCCTGTCTGTGCCGGTGTTAGGCTGCCAGTCACCGGGCATCTTAATCTTGTGAGCGAAGAACATGTGCCTCACCAATGAGAGTTGCACCACGAACGACTGGCCACATTCCTCGCACAAGAAACCCGTCTTGTTGCCGCTCATTGGGTCGTGCTGGTGGTGCCTCAGCTTATGACGCTCTAGCTTCTCACGGGAGTTAGTGGCAAAGTTACAAACATCACACTGATGGGCTTTAATCTTTTTCCTCTTGTCTTCATCGAGCTCCTCTGCGTGATCTTGACTGTTATCAAGCTGTTCTTCAGTACACTTTGCTTCAAATGAAGCGGAGTCTTCTTCACAAATCAATCGTAGCTTACGTTTGTGGGATGCCTCAACCTGAGGTGCAGAGAGTTGGTTATTATCGCCGACGTCAGGTGGGTCTTTACTGGCATTAGCAACGGTTGGAGCTATGCTGATCTTAGGAAGCCGATTGGTAACTTTATTTGAGCTCGTCGCCTCTTCAATCTTCACCTTTGTTACTTTTTGTTTTGTATAAGCTTCTTTAATGTCGACACGAATAATTTTTTGAACTTTTTTACCGTTACTAGTGGTCGGTGTCAATGACTTATCAATATCTAATTTGTCATCCGCGCCGGTTTTGACAGGAGGAGACTTTGTGACTGGTGGCTGCACTGTAACGGCGGGAGCTGGAACTGAATCGAGAGATTCTTCTTTGATTGTAATCGTAGGTTTACTCTCAGGACTAGACAAAGCAGACGACGAAGAAGATTTATCGGCAACACCAGTGCTTCTGATACAATCGCTGTTTTCAGATTTAGTTGGCTTCTTTTTCACTTGTTTAGTAGGTACAAACTGTGCGGTAGGCATGGTTCCCTGACCTCGCGTTCTTATCATAGCTTTCTCATTAACCTGAGTTCGCTGTAGACCGTGCGCTATCTGGAAATGATTCATTAACGTTTCTTTTTTGACGTGGTCATAAGCCCGACAGATCCAGCAGATGTATCGACGCTTGGAGTAGAGACAGATTCGATGAACGATCTCAGTGTGCCGAGAGAGCTGCTGGCTGAAGGTGTAGCTCATATCGCACTCGGGGCACGGAAGGTGTCCGAGACCGTGTTCCTCTTTGAGATGCCTCAAGGCAGTGTCAGCGTTCTCCAGGTTGAACTGACACATGGCGCAGGCATTAGGGTATTTGGAGGAGTTGGTATGAGCTTCAAGATGGTGCAACAAGTCAAGACTAGAAGCCATGGGTTTACCATCACACAGACCGCACACCACGAAACCCTCTTGCAGATGAGCGGCCATGTGTTTCCCCAAGGTCTCTTGTGTCAAACCACGCTTGCAAGCCAGACATTGTCGTACTCCAGCGCCCGTTGGGAAAGGAGTAGGACCTGGAGTGGAAGGCGGACCAGGAGAGACGGACGGTGCCGCGTTAGTGCAACTTGAACAAGATGCCGCATGAATCGCCAAAGCTCGACTTCCGTGAAACTTGCGACCACATCTTTCACACGTAACTGTTGGTTCGCTTGGAGTTAAAGTGGTGTTGGGGAAAGTAGGGTTCGGCAACGATATCTGTACGCTAGGGACAGTGCTCTCATTGTGGACGTTTGTGTTGCCCATGAGAAAGGCGTGCTTATCTTGAAGATGAGACAGCGATGACGGCACATCGGGCAGCACTATGCCACAGAATGGACACACGGCAGGGTACACGAACTGCTCGTGAGCATGTTTCTCGAAATGGCTGTGAAGTTTTTCCACTGATTCAAATTGCGTTGCATTGCAGAGCATGCACAGAACAATACCTTGTTGCATATGGTATCGGCAATGTAACACGAAATTTTCTCCTTTGAAACTGTTTTGGCATATCCGACACACCCTCTCTCTGATCTCCCCCGTGCACCCTCTAACATGCCGCTTGTGCTTCTTCCTCTCAATGTGCGTCATGCCGCACCGGTAACAAACATACGGGCAGTTGTTAACAGCAGTCGGCGTGGGCATGCCATTACTAGTAACCGATGTATTAAAGTTATCGTTGTTAAGCACCTCCCCTGTGGTGGCATCCACCTTGACGCCGTCTATCATAGTCACGTGCTGGCCGGTGGTGGGGTTGACAGCGCTTGGAAGGTCAGGGAACAAGGTCTTGTCCCAGAGACTACTCACTGTGGGGATCTCTCTGGAAGCTGCTTCCTCCTGCTCTCGGGCAGTCATGATGATGGGGATAGTGATGAGGGAAAGGCGCTGATCGTTGCCTCGCAGCTCGTTAGGAACGGAAAATTTGTGCTGCGCAGCCACGACGGTGTGGTGCAGCGAGCACGACTTGCTGCGGTAGTGGTTGTCCCGTCGATGCTCGCGGTCGTGGTGCGCTCTGAGCTCGTCTTTGCTGCGGAACGCATTCCCACAAAACTTTGACTTGTAAACGTAGTAAGCCCTGTTAATGGTTTTGCTGTGGTGTTTCTCCAAGTGATCTTTAACGTTGCAGTGTATTTCGTCTTGCTCTAGGGTGTCCACAAAGACAGACTGGTCACAAAGCGGGCAGGCCAAAACACACCTGAAGGTGCTGAGGACCTGCTGCCCAGGAGCAGAGCAGCTATGAAATACCAAGCTCTCGAACAGGGTATTACACACGACGCACTCGTAGCTCTTGCTGCAGTGCTCCTTTACCCAGTGCATGAGAAAATCTTCCTCAGTCCTGAAAAAGCAAATGTGGCAGGCGTTGCATATGATGCCCGAGCGGCGCAGCTGGTGGCCACACGAGTTGATGTGGTGCACGAAGTCCCTGGGCGTGGAGCACGAGGTACCGCACTCGGGGCACACCGAAATGTTGGCGGAGTTAGCCGGGGGGTGAGTGAGGATGTGAGCCTTTGCGGCACATACGCTCGGCAACACCAACTGGCACTTGCGACACTCCACGCGCTTGTCGGAGTACAGCTGGTCAGTGCGCATGTGAGCCATTCGCTCACGCACGCTGTAAAACATGCGCTCGCACATGTAACATCGGTGCATGCGGCCACTGCCAACAAAACAGAACGTTATCCGTCTGGATGACAAGGTCATGCACAAATAAGCACTGAGTGGAAACATCAGTAGGAGATAAAATTGAAAGCAGTAAGGAAGTTAACTTAGTAATACTTAGCCAGTTCAATAGCAAGAATTGCGGAAATAAAACAACTCGAAATTCTATACTACTAAGAAACACTCACCCAGAATCACCACCGCAATCACCGGCTGACGTGCAGTCTCCATTAGTCTCCTGTTGACAGATGAACAAAGACAAGTTGTTTAAGATTCAGTAAACCCATTTATAACAGTGACCTATTCTATGTGACCAAAGCGAAAACCAATGAGTGATACAGTAGAATAAGACTGGTTTAGCTAACGAATACGATTAATACGAGAGAAAATTGGCTAGACGATATCCAGTTACTAACAGCGTTCTTTTTACATAGCTAAATAACATTTGAGGCACAGTGAGACAAGGTCGCACCTACGTTCCTCACATTCCTCTCATAGACTCACACAATTGAAAGTATGAGAGGAATGTGAGGCCGGAAGGCCGCGCAACACACGCTTTGGGTCATGAGTGCGACCAGAGGTCAGTGTCAGCAGCAGAGCCCGACAGTGTGACTGGTTTAGCCTTGCAGCGTCATATTTAACGCCCCACCCCCTCCACGACCATCCCGTTTCTCATTGAGTTGCTTAGGATGGAAAAACACGTCAGAGCAGCGACAAAAATTCATCCATTCACAAGCATTCCCTACTCACGCCTATTCATTGCAAGCTCTCTTGCGACCTTCACACTCGTGTCTCTTCTTCAAAACGCCTGCTTCACACCATCCTTCCACCAAAACTTTGGTCTACCTCAAGGCCTACGCTCGAGCCATATCAGAACACGCGAATCTGCTCTGTCCTCTAACTTGTTCACCATTCCCGTTCTAATGCGAACTACCCAAATATTGATCCTGTCTCTCAGCGTCACTCCTGCCATGCCCCTCAGACACTTCATCTCGAAAACATTCTATCTTCTTTTCTCATCTGCATTAACCCCTCATGTCTCAGTTCGGTAGAGCACAGTTGAGACAACTACACCCTCATACAGCTCAATAGGCTACACTCTTCAGTGCACTCAACACTTTACAACGTTCCTTCACTCGCAACTTCATCTCAGTTTGCACTATTTCAGTCTTTTCGACATGGGAGCCCGGAGACATAAAACGCTGAACTTCCTCCAATAACTCTCCAATTAAGAAGGCACTAATTCTGCTCGCATCGCCATTCCTCGATCATCTCATTATTTTACTTTACCTACAATAACTCGAAAATTCCTCTACTCACACAATACTCTACTCCAACACTAGTTTACAGGGCATGTTCTCCGAATTCGCCACCAGTGCCATAATTAGCTCAACTGCCAACTCTGTCCATCAATTTCTAACAGCTCATGGTTGCGTTCACCTCCCTGACCGTTCAATCCTTGTAGAGATTGAACAGTCAGGCAAAAATAACACAGCTTTGTCTCAGACCCGCTTTCACTGTGAACCATTTGCTCACCTTGCTCCCCACTCACACACATGCTCTGCTGCCAATATAGAATTTGATCCTCAACGCGAGTCATAATAGGCTCCCCGTAGGGCTCGATGATCATTGATTCCAGTAGGCTCGCATGCCTAAGTGTGCAAGGAAAAAACAAAACAACGCTTTTAACAAACAATTTTTTTTGCAAATTTTAGCAATGTCAGACGCGCGCTGATGCGCAAAAGAAAAACGCTTTCTCGAAACGGGCCTCCGCTTCCAATCCTTTAGAACTTAAAAAGTAATATGTACGCACCCTAGTGCGTACAGGTAGCATCGTCGAGATTAGTACAAGGTCAGTGGCTACACGGGCAAATTCAGCTACGACAGCAACGCAACAATATTTACAGCTACGCGGTTTAGTTGTATTAGTACAATTTATTTATTCAGGTAAAATAAAGACTCAGATGAGACGAAATGAATCCTTGCCTCCAACCCCTCAGAACCACATGAGTAATATGTCACGACGCCAGTGCGCACAGATAGTATCGTCGAAATTGGTACAAGGTTCACGGGTACTCGGACAAAGTCAGCTCCGACAGCAACGCAACACAATGTTTACAGCTACGCTGTCTATTTTATTTCAAGTACAATTTATTCATACAGGCAAGATAAAGACTCAGCGACAAAACGAATCCCCGCCTCCAACCACTCAGAACTCCAAGAATAACATGCTCGTGCGACAGTGCGCACAGACAGCATCGTCGAAATTGGTTCAAGGTCTATGGCTTCACGGATTAGATAGACTCCAACCGCAACGCGTCACAAGGCTTTATAGCTGCGCAGTCCAGGTCAACCTCAGAAACCGCATATGGTCCGTGCACGCGCGAGCGAGCACAGACTGAAGAAAAAATACCCATTCACAAAATGGGTATTCAAAGGAAAAGGAAACTCCCGCACAAATACACCAGCGCGCTCTCTCGCCACCTCCACATTCATGTCTCTTCTTCCCAACGCCTGCTTCAGACCATCCATCCACCCAAACTTCGGTCTACCTCTAGGCCTGCGACCACTCGCCTCCGCATTCATCACCCTTTTCACC
>SDVV010039928.1:0-10582 GCA_016164225.1 Gammarus roeselii | reverse complement strand
AGATATATAGATATATATATGTGTATTCATATATATTCATGTCATTTATAACTATTGAGTGAATTCAAATTTAAAAATTGAACTCTTACCTTCATCGCGACTAAATTCCGCAATAACTAAATGCAAAAATGTAAAATAGATTTATTTGACCCAACTCAGAAGTTGTCACAAGCAATTCCTTTTCGTGGAGATGTCCTTCTGACATCTCGCATGAAACTTGAAATTCTCCTGGGGGACCAATCACATGTGTACAGTGACACTCTACTGAACACTAGGGAAACCCACACTTAGATGACTAGGTGCGGAGCTCCCCTACATTTGCGCTTATCAAATTTCACAACATACTTGGAAATTCCAACCTAGTCTCTAAATCAGCCAAGAGCATGTCTAGAGTCTAGGAGGGACCTCTCCTTAAGAGAGGTGACTCCGACGTCTCACCTAGAAGTGCGACAACCTTCAAAGAACCACTTACGTGCAGAAGACAAAATCTTCTGAGCACATGGAGAAAGACCACTACCTAGGCAACTGGTGTAGTGCTCCTCCTAAATAGGCACATACTTGTCAAAATTTAAATATCCATATGTTCCTTTGAAGTAGACTCAATACCTTGTTGGAGTCCGTCTGACCCAACCTCTGAAGCAGCCCGACAGGCATGCGCTCGAGGAAAAGTATGAGTCCGCTGAGCGTATGGGTGTGTACGTCTCTGCTCGACCGTCTGAGATCCGACCGCCTGAAATCTGCATTCTTCGCTTCTCATCTTGTTCGCCCCGTTCCTGAATAAGTCAACCCAAATCACAATATGAAAACGTATTTCCGCACTGTTAGGGCAAATCTGTTAGGATGCCGCCCTGTTAGAAGGCCGCTCTAGTTTGTTTTTTCTATATCGTAACTTTGCGCGTATTATCTGTGTGTATATAACCGTATCCTAAAATGTTACTGGTATTACGATTCTCTGAAACAAAACCACAAGTATTTTGTATCAGGTGGTATCATTGTATCGTACCACTTTACATCTTGCAGCTTAGAATCGAGCTAAGATTTCATAACACCCCATTTACTGATATGTGATTATTTTTTCGTCATCTTCTGATACTACGCCGGTCATGTCAGGTACAAGGTTGGTGCCGATAAGTAGATGGGAGCAGCTACAAATTAGTCTAGCATCGCATTCAACCCAATCCCGCAATAGGAAATAACCTTGCGCTAACGCGCATCCGACGATACGCGCATCCGACTCACATTTGTTTATTCCCGTTTTAATTCCGATTTTGAATAGTAAACATCATCGTCACATCCCGCATCTAATTATAGTATTGCATTCATATCTGTTGTCTACAAGAAATCATTCTAGCAAACGCTAGAATGTGGTTCTCCTCGTATGACCCCGAACTAATGGATTGCAAAAGTTCTTCTGGCTCTGCCAGGACCTTGTGCAGCAGTCCCTCAAATGCGCTGTAAATTGTTCAAGCGGCAGAGAAAATCGAACAACTGAAAGCACAAATCAGTCACGCCTCCGATTAAAAAACGTGCTGAAACAAATTCACGAATTTAGAGATCTCATAAGCAGCGGATTAGCAGCAGTCAAAGAAACTGTCGAAGCCACCCAAAATCAAATGAAAGAACTCCAAGTGCACCCAGACTCCGAATTCCCAAGAAGCTTTCAGCTCTAGACGCTGAGACAAACGATCGTATTAACCCGATAGAAAATTCAGTCAAAGATAGCAAGGCCCTGTACACAACTGTAGTTAGTAGGAGGCAGCCACACTGTGACAATGCAACACACGTTGGACCACAATCTCTTCACAACCGACCCCACAAACGTAACCGATTCGAGGTATTGCCCGATGAAACGGACTCTCAGAATACAGAGAAAATTATTGTGATTGGTGATTACAATGTAACCTCCTTCAAATCAAATCAGCGAAAAGAGATACATCAACTGAAAATACTCGGCAAAGCTGATTTGAAAATTGACGAGCTCGAAGGCATAATTGGAAAGGGAAGGAAACATTTATTTAAGCGAATTGTAATTCAAGTCGGAGCTAAAGACGTTTCGCAGACGGAATCGACATGGAAAAGGTATGAAGCAATGCTAAACAACATCAAACCTTCACACGCGAACCTCCATGTCACTGGCATCCTGCCCCATCCGAACCAAAGTAGATACAAGTTCAGCAAGATGATTTTACTTAACACACGCCTAGCAACTTTCTGCAAAGCCCAGAAAATCTCCTTCTCGGATCATTGAGATACGATGATCGACCCAAAGTACTATAACTTTAATAGAATCACCAACAAGGCTCGCATTAACATGTATGGACTTGATACCATCGAAAACATCCCTAAAAACATAGGCGCTGGACATGTCAACGAAAATAAGCCAAAAAACGTAAACGATATCATACCAACAACTCCACCAGCAGTGCCCGACGAAATGACACAGCGGCCTCCGCCCGTTGCAACACAAGATCCACAACAAATACAAAAAAAAAAAAAAAGTTATTCATACACAGATGGTATGTTCTTCGTTTGAAACAATAAATTTATACATAGCAAATCTAAAATAGGTAAAATTACAAGCTTAGAACTTGTAACTAAGTAGTTGGAGCTGAAAGCAAGAGGTAAGGAGCCATTTTACTATCGTACCTGGACATACGAACACGGATCTTGCCTAAACATGTCATGAAAAGAGAGCTATAAAGGTAAGTTTTAATGTACACAGTAGATATGCACAGTATCCTGTAGAAATAAGGTGTTGCGATTTGACAAGGGGATCATTTATATGACAATTAGTTTGAGTGAGAATTGCTAATTCAGCAGCACAGCCTGAGTTATTGGGTAGCAAAGAATGCGAGGGTATGAGTGGGTCTGAGCGAGACAGAGAGTCACTGACAAAAAAACAGATAAATTATCAATATTATAATATATGATCAACTAAATGCAGGTTTCTTCGTTCACGAGTTGTGTGTTATTCTTGTGGAACATTGAGCTCCCTAACGTGTCACGACGAAAGAGCTATCAAGGTAGGTTTGAGGGGCACAATAAGTTCGTATTATATCCTAATGAGATTAAGTGTTGCTATTTGACCTTGGAATCTTTTGCATAGTAATTAGTATGAATTCTATAGTTCAAACCAACAGCCCAATTAATTGAACAGCAAAGAGTTTGACGGTATGGGTGTGTCCATGTGAGTTAGAAAACCACTGCCATAACACACAAACAAGAAAGAAATATATTTACATTTGTATGCGTTCATACACAAACAGGTGTGATTATTTTTGTGTCACGGTAACAGAGTGAGCACTTGCACACGGAGAAACATATATACTGTATCTAGATTGCGTATAAACAGTACATACAGAAGCACAAATACACGTAGAATGCCTATTGAACAATAAAATAAATAAATATGCGCAATCAGTCTGGAGTGCGTGTATTGAGAGGCGGGACCATCAGGTCGGATTAGGTGACAATACAGAGTCCATCACTGCGTGTAGGCAGTCTTTATTCATATCATCCGCCAAGTACAAGTGTCAAAGGGTCTTGGTGTGTGGATGGGCCTATGTGAGTTGGGGAGCTCAAATACAGATGGAATGGTATTATTGTACCGCCATAAGTCTGTACATAGATATACACACATTTAAGAGTCACATGAGGATGGCTATACAAATCTGAAGTACAGTACATTTGATGATGGTTGCGCATATTTAAAATAAAATTAAAATACATTCGATGATGGGTCAGGACCTTATGGCGTTCATCACATCGTGTAACCGAGTGAGTGAACTTGTTAGAGACCGGTAACGAGCATCTAACTTTTAACTGAGCATGAGTATCACTTTTTCCGAAAAATGGCGAGAAGCCTGAGAAATAGCCAAGTATATTTAAATTACATGATAAATAGGCGGTCCATCCTGATGACACATAGCATTGCGATTAGACATTAAGTTGCGATGACGTAATTGTTTGATTATCTGCCTGATACGTTGGGAGGCAAAGGTTGTCTGGTTATGTGTGGGTGTGAGTTTGAGGGTTCTGCCATACATGCATTTAACGGTTCTGTCATACTTGCATGTGTGATCCGTGCAGGGCATATTTAAAGCAACGCTCTGCGAGGACGTTAAATTACACGCTTCGCGGAAATACGAAAGAAGTGATAATGGATCTCATTGTCTCTATTGCTATCGTGGATAAAACATAGTCGTGTTAACAGGGTGATTGTGTTGAGGCTCTGAGCGAGCTGGAAAATATAGTGTTACGTTGCCAGTTCCATGTTAATCGTTATCAATTGTTTGACTCAGCCTGCCCCTGCCTGCGGGCAAGCAGTAGAGTGGTACATTTCTGCTTGAAAGAAGATACGGTTGCGCAGTTCCGAATGTCAGCTGGTAGCTTGTTGAAACTCTTTGGACCTGAAATCGTGAAAGCTTTGGCCCCAATCTCTATTCTTCTGAACTCTGTGTCAAGGTTATTTTCATTCCGTGTTGATCGTTGATGGGCCGCTTTTCGAGTTGTCAACACAACACCGTTTAAACAGGACAGCTTGTTCTGAATTTCAAAAACTCGTATCGCTTTGCTCAGCTCTAGTCGTTCCTGGATGTTCAGCCACCCGAGTTTTTTTAGAATTGGCGTCACGTGATCGCTCTTTCTAAAGTTCCCATCGTGAGCTACTTTTGCGGGGAAGTTTATGCTTCGTTGAATGTCTGAGAGTAATATTTTCGTGCACTTTCCCATATGGTAGGGCAGTAGTTTGAATGTGAAAAAATCGGAGCATTGATTACGAGAAGTCTGGACTTGAAGTCGAGCTGTTTTTTTGTTCGGCTGAGAAACATTAGTGTACCATTCAGCTTGGAACAGAGTTTACCAACATGATGTCTAAATGTCATAATGGGATCAAGCCACGCTCCCAAGCTTTTGAATTTGTTGGCAAGATGGATTTTTGCGCCCATACAATCAACTTCAAAATTCTCGCGAACTATCCGTGTATTTGCTTTGCATCCCAGGATAATGCACTGTGTTTTACTTGTATTAACTTTGAGCCCATTTGAGGAATACCAGTCCATTATGTGGGTCGAGGCTGTTTCTGCAACCGTCTTCAGCTTTTCTAATTCGTTTGCTGAACAGTAATTGAACATCGTCTGCGTATAATGTCATTCTGGTGTTGTCGAGGGGTTTTACAAGTGTTCATCTAAACACCACCACAGGTCCTAGCAAAAAAGTTCCTGTAATAGACCCAATCCGATTTAGAGGCAGTAGTCGCAGCTCCGCTAGTACAGCCCGTGTAAGCAAAAACGAAAGTCTTGATTCCAACACAAGACCTCAGAGTAGGGGCAAAATAAGCCAAGCAAATCAAGCCAATGTGACTAACGGTACTCTCAAATGTTACTACGTGAACGCTAGAAGTCTCCAAGACAAAATCGAAGAATTAGGTATCCCTGCAATGAATGAAAGTATCGACATAATAGCAATCACGGAATCGTTGATAAAATTGAGCACCAGGCAACATTTGGGCGAATTTACTCCTCCCGGTTACTCACTATTTCACAAAGATAAACAAGGCCGAAACAGCGGAGGATCAAGGTCGTTCAAGGTCGTTAAGTTGTGCCATTTTTGTGCGATCCCTGTTTCCCCACTGCTTCTGTAGTATCCTAATTACCTGCGGGTACGTTTCATTTGTTGGGCAAACCCTGCAAGTACATTTCTAACAGCACCCTTCAACTTGCTGTGCAAATATTGGAACTTTTTAAATGGCTCCAGCTTATCATTTAGTGGGCAGTTATGAAACTTTGCCAGAAGGATGTGTAGCCAGGAAATTTTCTGAAAAATCCAAAATCAGTAGGTAGTTAATTTGTGTTAATTTGTGTTAATTGATGCAGTTAATTTGTTACCATGTCTAGCTTGCAATTTACTCCTCAACCTTCTGACTTTTGCAAGGGTGACCCTTGAAGAATCGAGCGACTCTTCATTTACAACCGCTAGTTGGGCGGTTGCTTCTCTTTCTGCTACAGCAACATCTATTAGCTCGTGCAGGGCACTGGCCACTTCAATACCTTTCCTCGCAGTGGCATGGACAAAAATGAGTTGAGGTGGGGTGAATTTGAAACCCGTCTTAATTTTTTCTTAACCTTTGTTTTCTTACTCCTCATTCGAGCTCTCTTTAGCACAAAACCTCTCTGCTGTGGTACAAAATTATCACTTAAATATATCAATCAATAATTGCGGAACACACAAAATCCCAAATCGGCCCCAGATTTTGAAACACCAATATTACAGAACGGCATCTGCCCGTGCCAACGCTAGATACACCACAAATACAAGAGCCCATCAAAACATCACCACAGGTCCTAGTCATATAGTTTTTGTCATCAAAAAATATTGTAAGCGCAAACGAAAGTCTTGGCTCCGACACAACGCCTCAAAGTAGAAGCAGTAGAAGTCAAGAAAATCAAGTTAATATGACTGACCGAACTTTCAAATGTTACAATGTGAACGCTAGAAGTCTCCGAAACAAAATCGAACAATTAGGCATCCCTGTCATGAATGAAAATATTGGCATAAAGGCAATTACGGGATCGTGGATGAAATTGTGCTGCAGACATTATTTAAGCGAATCTACTCTCCCCGGTTTATCACGAAGCCGAGTGGGCGGATGAGTGTTGTTCCTCCTAAAAAACACTTAGTAAATATTAGAAGTCACTATTCCAAACAGCAGACACGATATGGTACCATCCAAGTAGTAGGCAAACATACAAAATATCAAGTCACCCTCGTCTGTCGTCCCACGAAAAGTAAGGTTGCAGATGATATCGATCTTTACAACACCCTCGTCTATGTCGTCTCAACACAACACAGTATTGTGCTTGGAGACTTCAATATCCCTGACATTGATTGGGAAACAGACGTATGCACCGCCACCGGCCAACGTCTGATTGATTTTGAAGACGATAAGTTATGACCCAAATGGTGAAGACAATTACAAGAGACAGCAATGTCCTTGAGCTTCTATTTAATGCAAGCCACTCTCTCGTCACGAACGTTGAAGCAGCCACTCGAACTTGCGATCATAACTGAATCTGCTTCACGATAGAGTTCGTGTTGAAAGCGTCAATAAACTAGATTAAAGTCCCTAGTTTTTGATTAATCAACTTTGATGGTTTAAGAGAGCCACTGGCGACAGTGCTTACTTCCCATGGACGTGACGTCAACCAATCGTTAACCAATTTTCTGACTATACCTAAAAAAATTGAACAACATTATATCCCTCGCAAATACAGGCGACCGGCAGTCAATCAGCCTAGGTACCGGAATGGAGAACTACAGTAGTTTCAATCAAAAAAATAGCAAAGCACTTGACAAAACAGAAACCCCCACATGACAATGCAGAAAAGGAACTCATAGACAACATACAAAAAAATAAAGATTATGAAAAGGAAATTGCGACGAATGCCAAAACAAATCCGAAACAATTCTCTAGTTATATTTCGAGCAAAAAAATTTGTAATTGGTCCTCTCAAGAACGATAGTGGTGGGCAAGAAACCGACGACACTAACATGAGTGTCTTACTAAACCAACGTTTCTGTTCTGTATTCACGTTAGAGAATCCAGATATTCCTAATCCCCAGTATATCATAGCGGAAAGACAAATTGAAGCCCTCATCACAGTAAATATTACCCCTGACGATGTTATTAGATAAATAGACAAATTTGAATTTACAAAATTACCAGGTACAAACCAAGTTCATCATAGAATACTGGAAGAGACCAAGAACGAAACCGCTCAACAATTATTATCGAACATTTTCACTCAATCTCCTACAAGTGACATTTGCACTTCTCAAAGGAAAGAGGCCAACGTCACTACAATTTTTTTGAAAAGGAGACAAAAAGTGTCCCGGCAATTACCGACCATTCTATAGTCTCACCTCAGTCATTGGCAAATTGATGGAAAGTTTAATTACGGATACAAATACACAATTCTTATAATCAAACAAATTGATTGACGACTCCCAGCATGAGAGTCGCCAATCAATTAGAGACTCTCGTTTCTGTCTCACAAACCTGCTACTCTTTCTGAAGAATATAATTGAAATTCACGACTCAAAATCTCCAATCGATATCATTCAACTTGATTTTCAAAAGTCCTTCGATAAAGTTCTCCACAAGCGCTTAGTTAGAAAATTGAACAGCATCGCTATTCGAGTCGAGTTTAATAACGGGATAAAATGCTGGCTATAGGACAGATGGCAGCGAGTTGTACTTGACGCAGATTCCTCCCCTTGGTGTAACAAGCGGCGTGCCTCATGAATCCATGGTAGGTCCAGTTCTCTTCATAATATTCCTTAACTATCTCGATTGCCACGTACTCTCAAACATTAATAAGTTTACGACGATACTAAGATAGGATCCAATTAGACCTTCATATAGACTTGAACAAAATTGTTGATCGGTCAGAAAAGTGGCAAATGGAATTCATGTAGACAAATGTAAAGTTATGCACTTATGTCCTCATTACCTCGAGTAGGAATATTCAATAATCGGAAAGAAACTGATTCCTGTCACCGAAAAGAGAGATTTTGGTGTCAACATTAGTTACGATCTAAAAAGTAGCAAGCAATGAAACGATGCTGTCAAATAAGGTAACAAAATGCTGCGGTATGACATCACGCACTGTCTCTTACAAACACAGACACAGTATTTATAAGTGATTCATAGCGTTTGTTAGACCGCATTTTGAGTAATCCATTCAGTTCTGGTCTCCATATCTTAGAAAATACGGTATTGCAATAGAGAAGGTGCCAACGTAGAGCTAGCAAACTCATCCCTTCACTGCGCAATAAATCGTACGAAGACAAACCACGCAAACTCAATCTTTATTCACCAGAGAAGCGTCGAGTCAGAGGTGACATGATCGAGGTGTGGAAGTTTATGAAGGGTGAGGAAAACGTCGACCGATCGAACCTTCTCACTCGAGATGCGAGCTGAGCGACTTGGAATAATGGATACAAAATCGTTGGAAAGCGTTTCATACTCGACATCACGCGCAATTTTTTCACGTGTAGAGTAATCAAAGAATGAAACAAACTTCCCGCGGAGGTGTTAAACAGCATTAAAATCGAAACGTTTATGTCACTGCTCGATAAGTTCAACATAAATCGCCGATAAACAGCTGAACCGTTCCCTTTCTTGATGTTTTAAGAACAGAAATCGCACGTGAAGCTCTCTTCGATGTTCTATTTCCGAACTAATCCTGTTGTTATCAAAAGGCAACCTAAATTGGGCCAATAGACCTATCGTTGTCTTCTTTCACTTGTTAATACTTGTGAGCCAATAGACATGGTTTTTAATTTGTCATTTATCATCTCCCTGATAATTATTCCTTAAATGGCCGGTCATCCCAGCCAACTTGGTGTAAGATTGACCGTTTCACAAATTGATAACGATGGTATGACTTTCTTCTCTTCCAAAAAACATCAAGAAACAAAACCTTAAGCAGCTATTCAAATTAAAAACTCTAAATAAAGACTAACTAGAATAGATTGTCATCAATAAACACCAGTTATTAATTCAATCTCTCTCTGGTAACATTTCTAAGAATTGCTCACTTGGAAAAATTTGCACTTTTTGCAATCATACTGTAGAATGCACAAATTACTTTGAGTAATAACTTTTGCCCTTTTTGTCTTGTAAATAATTGTATTATTCAAAAATAGTACTTCACTTTATTTACAATGCAGATTTTTTAAATTATTTTGCGAATTAACTTTCGTCCTCTGAATAATTTGCTTCTTCAAAAAATTGTGCTGCACTGTATTTTCCTGTATGGATTGTTCAAATTATTTTGAAGAAAAGCTCATGTCCTGTAATTAAATTGCTTCTTCACTAATGCTGACTCCTAAATTTGACCTGGCGTTGTCAGTAGTATATAACAGTGCGAAACGGTCATCGACGCAGTTTTATCGGCGGGCGTACGGACGGGCGACCATGTTGGCGGGAGTCACCGACGCAATACGTACATCCTTGAGTCAGCGGGCGGAAGGCAGTCAGCGTGAAGGCAGACAGCGCGAAGGAACTGGTTTAGCAGCCGGACAGATGGATAGCTTTCGGAATATTTTTATTTACATAAGGTATTATCATTTAAATGCTTGGGTATATTGTATTGCAACTTCGTTGCATGTCATGTTGCATATTTGCATTTTCAAAGCTGGGTCCTCTGAATGTTTTTGGAGTATTAAGTCCACCAGTTACATAATAATTTACATGCTGTATTAAAGGTTAATACTCCACACATATTCTTCTTGCACGAATATTGATTTCCACACACGTTCATAATGAATTTTTCAACCTCGGTATTATTTCAATGACGTTCGCTATTGATCAATTTACACGTGGCATAGATTCAATTAGTTTCTTGTTATTTTCTCAGATTGCTGTATTTATATCTACGATATCCGCCATGATTTTTTTTCGTTTGATATATATGCAGTCATATTATGACCGAACGTCACATCGCAGGTGATTTCTTTATATATGTACAAGCTTATTTGTAGATCGATTGAATAGAATATAATCAGCTATGATATATTT
>SDVV010039927.1:0-10582 GCA_016164225.1 Gammarus roeselii | reverse complement strand
CGGCTACTCATCGTGAGCTGACATTGACAGGCCACAGATAGCTACTTATCGTGAGCGGCTACTCATCGTGAGCTGACATTGACAGGCCACAGATAGCTACTTATCGTGAGCGACTACTCATCGTGAGCTGACACTGACAGGCCACAGATGGCTACTTATCGTGAGCGGCTACTCATCGTGAGCTGACATTGACAGGCCACAGATAGCTACTTATCGTGAGCGGCTACTCATCGTGAGCTGACATTGACAGGCCACAGATAGCTACTTATCATGAGCGGCTACTCATCGTGAGCTGACATTGACAGGCCACAGATAGCTACTTATCGTGAGCGGCTACTCATCGTGAGCTGACACTGACAGGCCACAGATGGCTACCTATCGTGAGCGGCTACTCATCGTGAGCTGACACTGACAGGCCTCAGATGGCTACTTATCGTGAGCGGCTACTCATCGTGAGCTGACACCGACAGGCCACAGATGACTACTTATCGTGAGCGACTACTCATCGTGAGCTGACACTGACAGAGCTACACACAGTTGAGTGTAGTTTTGACTGTTGTTGTTTTACTTCTAACCTGTTCGACCAATTACGAGAGATCCACTGCCTCGAATTACCCTTCAATAATGTGTTAGAGCGCAGTTCTTCGGTGGTAGGGTTTTCCAAACATGTCAAATGTTCTGAAGGCGCGTTTGCTACAGAATTACTAGAACATATATTGAGAAATCTGTTCAGAAGCAAAAATAAAGACAGACAAACTTTGCAACGTTCCAGTAACGAGTCTCCAACGATCAGAGGAAAGCAGTAAATAAGTGCCTGCCCTTCAGAGGCGGTTAGAATTGTTGTCCTCAGCTTTCAGTTTGATTTTTGTTATCAAAGCAAGATGTTGCAGTATCATGGGAGGAAAAAATGAATACGGTTATTCAGAACATCTAAAGTAAACACAAAATTCAAGCATAATAAGTGATAATACAACACAAATCACATCTTTCCCCTCCCTCAGAGACATCTTGCATAACATCATCGAACAAGTTCTTCGTAGCGTGGAAGCAAAGAATTATATCGAACGCACATTTCTTTTTGATTCCAGTAAGAGAAAGATGACCTTGAATTATCTCTTCTTCTTGGTTGTCAACATAACGAAACCGGATGCATTTTTGACCTTGGAAAATTGTTCTTCTTTTTTATCATTTTACAAAATCTATAATACAAATTTACTCAAAAAATTTCCGTAAATCGTATAACACAATTAGGCCCTAAATTATTTCATAATATCCCACACTGAACAAATTTTTTATTGGTACCATTTATTAGCTTACCTTCCGTCTGTAGTTCAGATATTTCTCCAATCAGACAGGAGAGTACTCTTTCGTTATCCAGCTGCTCACAAATTGCGGATAGGAAAACGCGACGCGGCATATATTATTTAGCGCACTATTGGCATGTGGAGAGAGACAACGCATTGATATGTGACATGCTCCAACTTTATGAACTCCCCTTGAGAGATCTAAGAGCATTGCCAGATTCAAAGTCGTCAAAGTAAGTTACCTTGGGTAAGCAGGTGTCACTCCACACATCCCGGAACAACTTTCAGTTTATTATATCACTGACAAGTGTTGATCGTATTTTTCCTATACAACAACCGTGCTCCCTGCAGCCGATCTTGTCGTCCCAAGACAGGCATCAGAGTCTCCTTGATGGAGAGGTATTGCATCACCATTGGTTCCCAAGATAGGCATCAAAGTCTCTTGGATGGAGAGATATGGCATCACCATTGGTTCCCAAGGCAGCCATCAGAGTCTCTTTAATAGAGAGGTATTGCATCATTATTGGTTCCCTAGACAGCCATCACATTTTCTTTTTGTTGGAGATGTATTGCTCTACCATTAGTTCCCAAGACAGCCATCAGAGTCTGTTACCCCCCAAGAGATGTATTGCTTCACCATTGATACGCCAGACAGCCATCAGAGTCTCTTTGATGGAGATGTATTGCTTCACCATTGGTTCCCAAGACAGCCATCAGCGTCTCTTTGATGGAGATGTATTGCTTCACCATTGGTTCCCAAGACAGCCATCAGCGTCTCTTTGATGGAGATGTATTGCTTCACCATTGGTTTTGAAATACCACATCTTCAAACACAGTGACTTTGTTGAAATAAAGGGCTAATTTGAAACCGATTATCTGTATCATCAATGCATGTTGGCGTATTCGGCAAGCATTCTGGAGCATTCGGACGATGTTTGTAAAGATAAGACCTGAGGATCATTACAGCTTCTGCCTCATGAGTTTTGATTACAAATCCAATGCCTCCGTTTATCCTGGTGGTATGTGCTCGCTTCCTTCTTTGGAACTTGGAAGGTGCACACCAATTTATTACGTAGATGTGGCCAGCACGATATTGAATAGTCAGTCGCTGCTGGTCAGCCACTGCTTGTCAGTCGCTGCTGGTCAGTCGCTGCTGGTCAGTCGCTGCTGTTCAGTCGCTAGTGGTCTGTCTCAGCTGGTCAGTCGCTGTTGATCAGTCGCTGTTGATCAGTCGCTGCTGGTCAGTCACTGCTGCTTAGTCGCTGCTGGTCAGTCGCTGCTGGTGAGTCGCTGTTGATCAGTCGCTGCTGGTCAGTCGCTGCTGTTCAGTCGCTGCTGTTCAGTCGCTGGTGGTCAGTCTCTGCTGGTGAGTCGCTGTTGATCAGTCGCTGCTGGTTAGTCGCTGTTGTTTAGTCGCTGCTGGTCAGTCGCTGCTGGTCAGTCGCTGCTGTTCAGTCGCTGCTGTTCAGTCACTGGTGGTCAATCTCTGCTGGTCAGTCGATATTGATCAGTTGCTGCTGGTCAGTCGCTGCTGGTGAGTCGCTGCTGGTCTGTCACTGCTGGTGAGTCGCTGTTGATCAGTCGCTGCTGGTCAGTCGCTGCTGGTGAGTCGCTGCTGGTGAGTCGCTGCTGGTGAGTCGCTGTTGATCAGTCGCTGCTGGTCAGTCGCTGCTGTTCAGTCGTTGCTGTTCAGTCGCTAGTGGTCTGTCTCAGCTGGTCAGTCGCTGTTGATCAGTCGCTGTTGATCAGTCGCTGCTGGTGAGTCGCTGTTGATCAGTCGCTGTTGATCAGTCGCTGCTGGTTAGTCGCTGCTGGTCAGTCACTGCTGTTCAGTCGCTGCTGGTCAGTCGCTGCTGTTCAGTCGCTGGTGGTCAATCTCTGCTGGTCAGTCGCTGTTGATCAGTCGCTGCAGGTCAGTCGTTGCTGGTCAGATACGGCCAGCAATATCTAATTTAAATGCTAAAAACGACACTTTCACACGTGAGACAATAGTCTCCTGCTGCACTTTCACAAGTTTTAAGCTAAGGCAATAAACCGCACGAAGAGGCACAGGCGGAGAGTTTGGATTTATCAAATTTGAAGCGCCTGCTGGAGGATGGTAGGGTAGATGTTAACTAATTAATTGATCTCTAATAGCGTATTAAGGAATTTGTTCGATCAAATGATAATTGAAATAATTAATCTTTGATCCTTATTGACCGGAGATTAATTAATCTCTGATAACTTAGGATCTCTGATAACATAAAAATAGTTCAACATAACTGCTTAATGAACTAAACGTTGTATTATAGCCATCAGTTACTGCATGGTGTGATTGACTGCTGCCACCTGTCGAACGGAGAGCCGGCTCGTCATGGAATGGTTTATGGTCTCTATCTCATACACACTGTGTGATAATGTATTTGCAACAATAGGAAAAAGGGGTTTGACCTTAAATGGGCTTACACTAGTACAAAGGGCTGCAGTCGGCCCCTATAAAGATGCCAGCAATTCATTAGGACCTCACGCAAGCAGCATTCACTGCAAGAGGTTTCTCCAAGAATACCTGTTCGCATCTAGTAAGTTGTTTTAGCGAAGGGAATCAGAGGCCCCGAAAACCTGCCTTCCTTATTGATTTCACGATGTCTATGAACGAGGGAGATATTATTTGTTTGCCAGCAAGTGGTCGTCCCGTCATCTAACCATTGATGAGCAGAATCAGTGTATAGGTTCAACATATATAGGTAGGTCCTGCCATCCATGCAGTGATGAGCATGGTCCAGTGTCTAGGTGCAACATCTATAAGTACGTCCTGCCATCCATGCAGTGATGAGCACAATCCAGTGTCTAGGTGCAACATCTATAGGTGCGTCCCGCCATCCATGCAGTGGTGAGCACGATCCAGTGTCTAGGTGCAACATCTATAGGTACGTCCTGCCATCCATGCAGTGGTGAGCACGATCCAGTGTCTAGGTGCAACATCTATAGGTACGTCCTGCCATCCATGCAGTGATGAGCACAATCCAGTGTCTGGGTGCAACATCTATAGGTACGTCCCGCCATCCATGCAGTGATGAGCACGATCCCCTATCTAGGTGCAACATCTATAGGTACGTCCCGCCATCCATGCAGTGATGAGCACGATCCAGTGTCTAGGTGCAACATCTATAGGTACGTCCTGCCATCCATGCAATGATGAGCACGATTCAGTGTCTAGGTGCAATATCTATAGGTACGTCACGCCATCCAAGCAGTGATGAGCACGATCCACTGTCTAGGTGCAACATCTATAGGTACGTCACGCTATCCAAGCAGTGGTGAGCACGATCCAGTGTCTAGGTGCAACATCTATAGGTACGTCATGCTATCCAAGCAGTGGTGAGCACAATCTAGTGTCTTGGTACATCCTTAGCTCCGCTTGCCAGCAAGTGGTCGACCGGCCATCCAAGTAGTGATGAGCACGATCCAGTATCTAGGTACAAATTTCCATCATTTTGTCCAATTTCTGCGAGGAAGTTCTGCCAAAAAACACTGTGAATGTATCGAGGAACCATATTTTGCCTAACTCCACCTCCAAGGCAGTATCTCCAGACTACTCATTTTCGTGGCCCTTGATCGAGATTAGTCATCAGCCAAGGAAGAGTTATTAGCCAACCCTCACCGCCAGTTATAGGCCTTGACCGGCTATCGGACAAAAGCAATCATCCAACTCTCCACGATGGCCTCTAGTCAAGAGTTGCGGTTGACCAAGAGAAATCAGCAAATCCTTCCTGGTGGTCCCTAGCCAAGAGTTGTTGATAACCAAGACATCAGTCAACCGTATTTAGTGGTTTCAAGCCGCAAGTTATTGACAGAAGAAACATCAGTCGGCCCTCCACCATGGACTCTAGTCTAGAATTGTCATTAGCCAAACCTCTCCGGTGGTCCTTAGCCAAGAGTTGCTGTTTGCCAAGACATCAGTCAACTCTCCCTGGTGTTTTTCGGTCAAAAGTGGCCGTTTACCAGGAATCAGCCTTACATCCCCTGTGGTTTCTTGCTCTAAGTTGCCGTTAGCCAAAACATCAGCCAACCCTCTTCGGTGGTCTTCAGCCGGGAGTTGCTTTAAGCCAAGAGAGAAACTCTCACCTTACAGAATATCTTCTCCGTATTGAGGCAACCCTCGCCGGTGGTCTCTAGCCAAGGCGGCTCGCCGTCCCAAGGATGGCCTCAGGGAAAGTGACCACCCAGCAGCTTTGCTTGGAGTCCTGACGGTGCCCAGAATGGGGCCTCTTGGCACTGAACGACACAGCACCGGCACTGGACCCGAGAAATGGGAACAGAGTTCAGCAGATACTATAACTGGGCCAGAGACGTTGCTACTATGGCAGGGTCGCTGAGGCGGCGGTGGCAGAGGGTTGCCGTTAACAAAAGAAGTCCACCGCCGCGGCATGACGGTACCTCACAGGCAGGAGGGAGGGATGCATGCTTCGGCAGGCACAGTTGCTGTACACCTGGATTCCAGATGCTGACGAGTACAGTTGCAGCACATCTGGTTTCCCATGCTCACTGGTGGAGTTGGTGTGCTTCTGGGTTTCACGTGCTGTCCGCTGGCTGGTACAGTATTTACTCACGTATTTTTCGCATGCTGAGTGGTACAATTGCTGCCCACCTGGTTTCCACATACCGATTAACACGATTGCTGCTCACGTGGCTTCCACATACTGAAATGCACAGTAACAGAACTCTTGGATTACACGCACTGATTAGTACAATTGCTGCACAGCTGGATACCACATGTCGACTGGTATAGTTCTGCGCACCTGGTTTCCACAAGTCGACTGGTATTGTTCTGCACACCTGGTTTCCACAAGTCGACTGGTATTGTTCTGCACACCTGGTTTCCACATGATGACTGGTATAGTTCTGCGCACATGGTTTCCACATGATGACTGGTATAGTTCTTCGCACCTGGTTTCCACATGTCAACTGGTATAGTTCTGCACACCTGGTTTCCACATGTCGACTGGTATTGTTCTGGACACCTGGTTTCCACATGATGACTGGTACAGTAACGGCGCGCCAGAGTTACACATACTGACAGGTGCAGTGGCTATCTTTGGTTTCAACATGCTGACGAGTACAGTAGCTGCCCACCTAGTTTCCAGTTGCTGACAGGTACAGTTGCTGCCCACCAGGTTTATACATCCTGTCATGTACAGTTCCTGTACAACAGTGTACATCTGAAAAGCATTACCTGTTTTTGAACCTGTTTCTACAATTCAATTTCGTAGCCCATGTTACTGCTCACAAAGTTTCCACATCTAGGCAATATCAGTGCTGCACTTCTGGGTTTGTAATACGGTAGACAGACATCTGGCTTATTCATGAAGGTCAGTTTTCAGAACACTGGATGCGACTTGCACTCGCTTTTCTTGTAAATCTTCACGTTAACAGACACAACTCGCAAAGGGTTCATCGTAGGGTTCCTCATGTCAGATGACGATGACAGTTAATAAAGTTCTCACAACCAGTTACTGAGCGAAACTGTATCGAAATACTTAAGAAGCTGTAGCAAAATTATCAAGATACTGTTTCAACATTTGTATGCTACTGTATCAAGACAATCAACTCAAGATACTGTATTTTGACATTTAAGATACTGTATCGAGATACTTATGATACTGTATCAAGATATTTAAGATACTGTATCTCCTGGGAATGCGGACAGAGAATTTACTAAAGGAATATAGATCATTGTTTGACCAACTAATGTTAATTAATGTACGCTTAATTGTCACACTTGCGTTGTCAGTTGTGCCCGGGACGCATTGGACCAACTTACCGCCAAGCAAACTGAAATCAAACATATTAATCACAAATCTGCAATAGAATAATATGGTTTGAATCCATATGTATGCAGATGATTAAATAAGAGCTTATTGATAATCAGAAATAAATAAACACGCCAGCCAGGAAAAACTCCTACGTGCAAAGATGTTACAATAATTGATAACAAATTGTTATTTATAAAGGCACTAACAGTGATCTCAAGTTAGGGTTTCTCGTACTTTTTCGGCCAGATGCGTTCTTAATACCTGCTTATCCCCAGTGTTGCCCCAAGTTAGATGTGATAGAACCTCCAGGTGCTGCTTGCAGCCCCAGCTGTGACTGCAGTAGATAGGCACCAGGTGGGAACAATCTCGGAGTTTCTGAGGCAGGTGGGGGGAGGTGGTATGTCTAGGAACGGGGGTACACGGAGGGAGTCCCAGCCCCTCCTCCCTCCTCTCACAAGCCGGGCCGAGCACCGTAGTGGTGTAGTGTAGTATTGGAGTCAAGCTGTCTGGCGAGATCGTGGCACCAACTTACAAACGAACCCACTACCAACTTACACACACACGCACGTACAACCTCGAGCAGAAAAGAGGAGGAGAGACGTAAGGAGCAGCGTACTAACAACGCAGCAGCACAAAAAGCGGCGGCATCTCTACTACGTAAGCAGGTCCTATCTGGTGAGCTGTGGAGTTGGCTGGGTATGAGAACGCTACGGTGGGCAGTTGACCCGCGGCCCCTCTGCCCTGCGCATGCCCAGAGAAGCTCCGCCCAGTTGAGGTTGGGCACCGTGACTGAATCTTCCTCTCAGTGGCCTTCCCGCCGCCCTTCCCTACCTGCCCGCCTTCTCGTGCCACCGGCGAAACAGATTTGGATAACGCCTTCTCTCGATGTGCGTATGTGACGAACTTCTCTTGTTCCATGAACTGAAGTTTCTACTTCTTATCCTGATTCCTCGAACAGAACTGTCATTGGTTTCGCCGCTGGATTCCAACTCCGACCAAATCAATACAGTTTATCAAGGGTAACAATTTTTGAATCTCTGTTCGGCGGGCTTTTTTTTTGCAGAAGGAACAGTAGTGATTTTGAATGAGAAAAAAAACTTTAAAGTTACCTTGTGTGAAGGACTCGAGTTAAAGAACTTTGTCGTCCCCTGTCGGTGGTACTCGCCTCAAGTGCCACCACGAGCGCCGTCTTTTTCCCACGGGCTTGGTTCAGAGGTTGGCGTTTCCCAGCGTAACCCTGTTTCAAGTGACGACTCCCACTCGAGGTCCTGTTAAGATATTTTGTAAGTCTGAGGTGCTGTTGGTGTGTGCTTGTAATTTACTGGTTGCGAATTATATAGCAAACAGATGAAAAAAATGTAATGCACCATCTTCTTGTTTCAGAGGATCAGGCTCGTGGAATGACGTGTTCTGTCAAGCTTGAAGTTGAAAGTGATCATAATAAAATGTAAATAGTCAGGGTGCGCCATATTTGTAACGCTTTAAGATTTTATCAGGATACAAGCACGGAAGGTTGTTGGATTTGAACATAGTGGAAAAAATTGTACGTTTGGAATGAACTGATCAAAATAATACGAGCGAGCATAAGAACAACGACGATTGTTGAGTTAAACTTGTACGTTTCGTGTCCAGGATATTAATGAAGAAGTGTGAGAGTATTGATGTGGTGTTGGCGCTTTTGTGGGAAATCTTAGAAAATTTTCAACAACGATTATTGCAAAAGACAAACATTTATTCGATGTGATTAAAAAATCTAATATTAAAATTCTTGTGGATGATATTAAATGTACACATCTTCATTTAGGGCTGTACAGTTGAGATTAAGGTGTTCAGAACATGCCTCTAAAATATCATAATTTAATTACCCACAATGTCAGGATTGTTTCAAAATCGAAAAGAGAGCATCTGCGTTTAATTTTTTCTTACAAATGTGATTGTCCTTACCAATAGAGTTGAAAAAATTAGTAGCAAAAGTGGAATAAACTGTAACAGTTTCGTTCGTAAAAAGAATATTTTTTTGTGTACGAACGAACAATAGGAAGAAACAGCAAAAAAATGACCAATGCAGCAGCAACGTTTAAAGAATCAATCACTTTGAAACTGTGAACTTGAGAGCGATCAGTTTGAAAATCAAGGTGTGGTGGAACACTTAACAGAAACAAAAACACAAGCAATTAGCACAAAACAG
The DNA here is from genome assembly GCA_016164225.1 of Gammarus roeselii. Lineage (NCBI taxonomy): Eukaryota > Metazoa > Arthropoda > Malacostraca > Amphipoda > Gammaridae > Gammarus > Gammarus roeselii. The sequence goes on along the minus strand of SDVV010039927.1, from coordinate 1,298 downwards.
ATCACTATTATGGCTGCAAGTGTGAGATTTATGTTGGCAGAATTATTATTACGTTAATAATACCAAGGCACGGAAAAAGGTTTATTTTTACGAACATATAAAGATAAAGCGTGATCAGCGCATGACAGAGTAAGTAGTGATAAGGAAATCAACCTGAAAGCGGCAAGTGTATAGTAAAACAATGTAAAGCAGCGTCACCATAGCAACTGTGGAGGGACATTCAGTGGTGGAGCAACCACTCGTTGAGTCAAGTGCAAGGGCAGCAGCTGGAGAGCAGCGAGGGTATGGAGGGCCAGGTGGCACCATGACCACCATCTCCACAGCATCCACAGGTGGGTGAGGATATGAAAGATTAGGTGGCTTCATGAACACATCCTTCACAGGTGGGTGAAGGTATGGAGGACCAGGTGGCACTGCGACCAGCTCCTCCTACACATCCACAGGTGAGCGAGGATGTGCAGGACCAGGTGGCATCACAATCACCTTCTTCACAGATGGGCGAGGGCATGAAGGACACTCAGACACCATGACCACCTACTTCACAGATGTGTGAGGGTATGGAGGACCAGGTGGAACCATGACCACTTTCTCATCAACATCCACAGGTGGGGAGAATATGAAGAACCAGCTGGTACTTTGACCACCTCCTTCATAGGGAGGTTAGGATATGGAGAACCAGCAGGCACCATGATCATCTCCTTTACAGGTGGATGAGGGAATGACTTAACAGGTGGCCCTGTGATCAGCTCTTGCACAGGTGTGTGTTGCTATGATGATCTCTCCCCTATCCCTCCTTTTATATCATCCACAAGTGGGCAAGAGAATGGGGGCCCGGTGATACCACGATCTCTTTCATTGCAGCATCCACAGGCGGGCAAGTGTGAGGAGGACCTGGTTGCACCAAGATCACTTCCTCCACAGTGTCTGGCATTGGCACTAGCACGGAGGAAGAGGTGCCCAGCAATGGTGTCTACTCGTTGCAAAACAATGTTTAGTAGGGACACCGGTCAGCGTTGGTGTCTACATGTTGCAAAACAATGTCCAGTAGGGACACCGGTCAGCGTTGGTGCCTACTCGTTGCAAAACAATGTCCAGTAGGGACACGGTCAGCGTTGATGCCTACTCGTTGCAAAACAATTTCTAGTAGGGACAGCGGTCAGCGTTGGTGCCTACTCGTTGCAAAACAATGTCTAGTAGGGACAGCGGTCAGCGTTGGTGCCTACTCGTTGCAAAACAATGTCTAGTAGGGACAGCGGTCAGCGTTGGTGCCTACTCGTTGCAAAACAATGTCTAGTAGG
>SDVV010039926.1:0-10582 GCA_016164225.1 Gammarus roeselii | reverse complement strand
TAGCTAAACGAGCACTCTTTCCGAATAGAGTGACCGTATTCACGGTTCCGGGCCTAATCTTCTATTCGGGATACTCATAAATGTCTTGGAGATGTATCATTTTTTACGGTATCTTAGTGCAATTTCGAAGTTTTCCCAAAACGGCTTACTGTATGGCGAAATTTAATCCCGTTGTACTGGATCTCCGACCTAATTCGGTGCCGTCGTACTCATCTTTAGGGATAGTTGAGTGTTTTAAAGATACACTTTCAAGACAAAGTATTATCTGTTCGGGCGCATAACGCCCGCACAGAGAGGGGACTGAATGTACACATTTACATGCGATTTTGGGAAGAAATGTTGAATGGATTTGGTAGTCCTTGAGCGTGCACATGAACATTGTTTATGATTAAACAAAACCGAGTTAGTCGTTGAAGAATTTATCAATAAATCAAAAAGTAGCAGTATTTGTCGTGCCCCGCACAGTGGACAAATTTGTGCGCTCATCTGTAGATGCTTCAAGTGCATGACTGTGAAGAACACAATAATTAAGGGAGTTAGGGGGGGGGGGGGCGCACAGTACCCACCCAACAGGATACAGCGTCAGGTCTGATTCTGTGTCAGTCGTATTCTGCCTCCCCCTTCCTCTCTCTTGGTTCGGTGCACCAATATCTTCTCCTAAATGATTATGCTGTCAAGCTCTTTTTCTCTTGTTGACCTGGAGAGGCAAGTTGTTTTACATTTCTGAATTCATCGACTGTTTAACCAATCCTCTTGTATACTAACGTCAAGGCCAACATAATTATATAACCAGAACTTATGTCTCTACCCTTAATACATGATCGTATCGTAATGACTGCAGCCACTTTGCAGAAATTGGAGGTGCCGCAATATTTTTGCCAAGAAAAACGTGAGTGAATTTTTTTGAGCACACCTTCTATATAGGCCATATAATGTCCGTGCAAATTCAATATAAGGAAAATGATCACCGCCGTGACCAGAGGGGATTTCAAATCTAAACGGACACCATGAAGGAGTTCAATCCCTACGAACTGGATTGTCGTTGGGCAAGCATATTCCTAGAGCTGATATGAGCTTTGACAGTATGTAGATTCTATATTTTTTACCGGAAGGACACACGTACTTATTAATATTGGTATTTTCAGGCCCTTTGCGGTGTATATAGGAATCCATTTCATATGTAAAAAAAATATTCCCTTTACGGGAGCAACCGGAAGTATATAGGAACCAAGCGGTTTTCCCCACATGAGAGTATTTTGAGACCCGAGCTAAGGACCGAGGACGGCGCGCTCTGCATTAGAAACGGGGACGTCACAATATGAGGTCGTACTGGTCAAGTTCAACAGGTGCGTTCCACAATACAACATTGCCACCAAGTGGTGTTCATGAACCAGGGTTTGATAAAGCCGTGTTGGTCAACGCTCGTGTATCTGCATGCAATACAGTTTTGAATACCAGATACTTTCCGTCATAATGCTGGGCTATTTGAAGTTGCATGCATCAGAGCAACATATGTCAATCAACCCATCATCCATCAGTTGGTTGGCCACCAAGCGGTAAATCTTTTACCTATGGATTGCTGGATTTTGGAGCTTCTACGGAATTGCAACGATGCCTCCACAAATTTTGAAGACTCCGATGCACGACCAAATATCTTTGCGGCCTTTCAGGGCACGAACGTGAATATGCGATTTGCGATCAGGCTCATGAGAGGCTGATAAATCGATGTGCTCCCGTTGACTGTTTGTTCTGCAGAGAAGTAGGTTGGATGGAACAACTCAACACATTCCATAAACATAGTCATTGAAGTGTCGGGAAAATATGTTGCAATACTACGCTCCTCATCTTCGATCAATTTGAAAACCTACGCTACAATTTAAGTTGGTGTTTTAGTCAAGAAACTTCTGACACTTCCCACATATCAGAATAAATGCAAAAAAACTATCAGTACTTGCCGCGTGATTGAGGAATTATTTTTTACAGCAGATGGATTTAGTATCAGACCTGCGATTATACATGTTTGTTACAATAACTGTTGCATAGCTGTTTATAAACAGCAATATGCATGCACTGTTTAATGACTCCAATCATTTGGACGGGGAGAAATATGATCTGAAGCTTGGATTTACAAATGCTTGTGTATAGAAATTTTGACAGGAAGCATAACTATTGTTCATGAAAAACGTTTATGGAATGTGAACAATTTCACGACTTAACCCTGTATAACTCGGATCCTGTTATTTCTTCAAGCGACGTTCTCTTTTTATGAAAACAACAAGCATAACAAAAAAAAAGCTAATATACTGAGAGGAATTTAGATTGACAAATGAGATAAAGACATATACACAAATTATTGCATATATTCATTGATATTGAGCTGCAGATATTTGCTGCTGATTAAGTTACTCTGGCGATGAGTTTATCGAGTAAAGAGGTGAACTGAATAATGTTTATTTATATTTTGACCTCCACTAAAGCTAATGACAATACAATTAACAGGACATTAACCTGCTAACAATAAAGCTCGCATTACCAGCAATTGCCTCGCACGCTGTCCGTGTGTGCGTGATCATTTACGCAGCTACGTGTGATTTACTTTATCTATATAACACTTTACTTCATACAAATTAAGCGTGTTATTATTTTAAAACAAAAAACATATTATACTGAGCATAGCTTTCACCTGAAATAACCAGACCATTCGGTCGTAAAATCATTCATGGTGTTTATAATACTTTTTTAAGCATCCAAAAGCTCGTCTCACCACCAGCAAAAGTCGACAAAACGATAGGAAATATTTTTCAACGCAATTTCCGGACCCGCTCGGCGTGACGCACTGAACTTCCAGCCACGCCTACTCAACATGGCCAATGCTAGCATTTGAGTGAGCGCACACTGGGCTTGATGCACCCAGTGACTGGGGCAAAAGGGGATTGGGTACAACTGGTCAATTAAAATAAATAACTTACATTGACTCTTGAATCAAGCAAATAAGAAAAATTTGATCAACCGTGACAGTAAAAGGTGTACCATGTACAATCGTACACACAATTTCTTCATCCAGCTTGGATTTGACGAAGATGATATCAAAGTGCTGATGCGTATATCATAGATGTGATCAGACACAATATTATGATAGGAACTTACCTAAAGATATCGTTGGCAATAATGACAAGGAAATATTTTTATAGTGAATCATTAAATATATTTTTCTGTAAGTCCAATTATCCAGCTAAATCAATTAGACTGGCCTTGAATCGTGGGTAGCATTGATACGTTAAAGGGTTTGAACAGGGAATGCGATGCAGGCAATTAATATATATTAATTCCAGTGAAGTCAAATTTTACATTTATGACGTACTTTGGAAGCATATGGCGCTGATACATAAGCCATACTATGTTTTGTGACTTGAAACAAATAGCTTAATACTAAAGCAAGCTATTTATGCTATTCACTGGGAAGTGGTTTCTCGGTGGCTGAGAAGCCTGCGAATAATGTTCTGCTATTGATGTTTGTCAGCAAACATATCGAGAGTATTTTATATTGAGTAGAAGTGCATCAGTGCTCGGCTCTCAGTCAATAACTATATACCACCGTCCTGAAGCAAGCAGAGTTAACAGTCGCGTGTTGTATCAGTGCACCTGCCTAGAGGCTAGCTGTTATTATTAGATTAGATTTAGGAAACAATAGGAGCACATTGGCTCCTATCGATTGGTTCATTGAAACGAAGTAAGGCTGGTCAGGGAAACATTGGGTATTCACGTACATAGAGGAAAAGAAAGGCTAAACGAATAGAAAAGAGAGAACGCCCATAGCTACCACAACCATTACCCATTGGCTACCACCCCACTACTACCCGAGTATTTCAGCATTGGGGAAAAAAGTGTCGAGTGTCAGATTGACAATTATTGGATAGAGGCGAGTGGTGATGAGGAGTGAAGCATTCAGGTTTCAGGCGATAGCATCTCAGACAGACGAACAGAGACGGACGCTCATCAATCATAGACGGTAGAGTGCTACCAATAGTGTGCTTTGAAGACGGCGTAGCAGGTAATTCTGAGTAGTACCACAATCTCCTTTAATGAAACCTTGTGCCCAGTGGTCAGGTCGGATTGTGCTCCTGCTCACTGTTCCGACGAGCGTCCGGAAAGATGGAATCCATTGCATACGAACTCAAATCAACGATCATTGAAAATCGGAAGATTCTGGTAAGCAAAGCACGCCAGAAATGGGCAAGGAAAAAACTCGCCGTGTGCGGTAGCAAGCTCCATCCGAAGGGTTCATATCTGCCTTCATGTTAATGGGTCCCTTTGCGCAGTTGAAACATATTTATTGTCAATTGATGCGTTAAAACACGCTAACTCCACATTTTTTCAATCTATTCCATTAATTTAAAGTTTGTAATTTGAAATGATGCCGATCTAATAGAGCATTACATTTGTTTAAAACTTTATAAACACCCTGTACATACATTTTAAGTATAATCTTGTAATCAGACCAATCCCCCTTTCTAGTTACAGAATACCTGCCACTCTAAACTAATCTAGTTGAAGCATAGCCGCATAATGTGTTAGGAAACAAGTGCAAATTTTTTATGAGTACAAAAACGTCAGATGAAGAAGATAATTAACGCTGTTTAAATCATACATTTCATTAACATTATGATTCGACCAATTGATCAAAGATAAATATTACTATCAAGTTTTTTGGTTTCATTGCGTATCTTCAGGCATTGATTTTATCTACCCTAATAGTAAATATACCATATAGCCTCACGAGTTTAAAGTCTGCCTTCAAGGCACGACCAAAAATGCCAATGGTTCCAGAAAATCATCTGGTTTTCCCAGAATCTAAAGTGACCCGAGTGTGAAGTTCTCCAGTTTGTTGTTTGTTGCGGAAAGAAAAAAACTCTTGTTCCTTGTTAGCGGCCATCTTTCACTGTCTTATCAAACTTTTCATATATGGACGAGCCGCAAAAAAACGTAACACCTGTTTGAAGTGTTCTTGTTCCAAACTCAACATCACCTTCCAATTTTATCTGACCAACGACACATGCAGTTGAATTGGTGTGGGGGGTTACATTTTAAGGGTGGGAGGTGCAAATGATGAGGAAACTTGACAGCTCCCACAAGCCGAATTTATGACCTAAACCAAAAAAGCTCTTCTACCCTTATTATAAACACCTTCGCGATCGTGTGGCCTGTTTCATTCGTTCGCGTACATACGAATACAATACCATAAAAGGTGAACTAAATTTGATCGACCATTGCTTCATAATGCGTATAAGATATCGGGGAACTGTGAGGGACAAAATAAAACTTGACCGCGAATACACCTTAGCACAATCACTGTAATCATTTTACTGATCAATTACTGATTTAATTTTGTATCGGATACATCAGAAGACGATAATAAATAATTCATTTAAAATTATTACCCTTAACATGTTTCCCATCCAATGTTTGTTTCATTCTGAACCAATTCTTTGCTGGTATATGCAGAAACACAATTCGAATCCAAAAAATCCGATTCCAATCATAATGCCAACAATCTGGAACCGTTAACCCACGATGTGGTCAAAAACCCTTCAAAAAGACTAATCCAACACCTGCCCACTGAGTTTGAACGGTGGAAACACAGCAGCCGAGCAAATTTCTAAAACTTCTGTTGAAGCATTTCAGCATTTATCAGCTTTCGTACATTGGACAGCATATCTTGGCTGGGCTAGTAGAACTGCAAACATGAGGTGTTAGTAGGATGGACTCAACAGCTCGTCCCAGGCCTATTTGCCACCCTAATATTGCATCATAATAACATTTTTATTCAGTCGAAGACGGCTTTCCTTCACTCCATTCGTGTGACCGTCAAGTTCCGATCAATTAATTAGTAAGAAGCTACGGTAGAGCATTGGAGGTTGAACTAATGAAGTCTCTCATATAAGCCATTTGACTGTGAGTGAGAACAATCTGCCTAATGCTAACATGCAGAGCAATTAACTTGACTGCGATGCCGAGCGAGTCACCGTCCTGTTTAACTGGAGCCACAGGACCCAGCTAAATTCCTCTTGGTACCGCTCGCTTCAACGGATATCATGATTCCAAATTTTCTCGTTCCTGTATGTTAACTCCATATGACAGGGTTTATTATTCAATTTCCCCAATTATCTCCGATCCGAGAGAGCATCTGATTACTTTCACCGACCGATCTGATCAAGTATCACGGTAGTGAAATTTCATGTTAACTCCAGGCTTGTAATTTTCCGAAATTGTAATCTTCGACATCCAGATCTAATGGTGTTGGAAAAAGCATACTAGTTACTGTGTTGGTTAAATCCTTACTGCTGGAAATCATTCCACATAAGCGATAACCTGTAAAAAATCTAGAAAAAAAATAGACTAAGCAATTTACGTATATGAAAAATGCATGATCGTCGTAGTACTCCATCGTCTGAATCTTCATATGGAGAAAAACAAACGCTAACGTGTTGTTAGGGTAAAAATATTTTATATAGGAAATGTCACAGTGCCAAATAGTATAAATGCTTGTAAATGACAAAAATATTCGATTAATTAATAGAATTTATTGATAGATGTTTGTATGTGAGTTTGCTTAAAGTCGAAATGTATAACAAGGAGACATTTCGGTAAAATTTATGGTTTCCATATTTTCAACGAGCGATGCGTCGAATCCAATTCGCGTACACGTGATTTATAACTTCAAACGAACGAAATAAAATGAAAACAAGAGCAACACAAACATGAAGAACTAAAATGGAAGTGAGTCGTCTTTGGAATAGAACCGTGTGAATTACGACAAACAAATTACGTGGAATTGCAGTGAATTTTTATTTCCGATATTTCTGCTTGTGTAATTTCACATAATTCAGGGTGATGCCATGTGCAATTAATTATAAATGACACTATTGAAATAAGCAAAACACTTGCATTTTATTGCATTAATGTCGTTGATGTTAACATGATGTAATTTTTTATTAATATTTTCGATGATTTCAACATATCAACACCTTGTATGAGTAATAGGGATTTATCAAACTAATCTCTCAACAGAATTGGGCAAGTTCCCCGTTATGTCAATTGAGGGGGAATAATACTTTGAAGTAACACAAATCAGTTCGTTTTTTGTCGATTTTACTGGATACTGAAAAAGAATTAGTATAAATAATTCTACGTTTTGTGATCAATTTATAACACATAAGGACACATGAAGTAACTCAATGTAAGGTGAAAGTCCTAACTTTTTAATACTATGATAGTAGTTATAGTAGGCGCGAATATGCCATTGAGGCAGTTTTATCGGCGGGCGTACGGACGGTTTCCATATTGGGACGACCATAAATGGTGGGTAGGGGGAGGTCTGGGCAGTTGTATCGGCGGACGTATGGGCGGGCGACCATGGGCGACCATGAGGGATGGAACTGATTTTGACTGAATTCGTAAAGGTTTATAGATAGGGCATAATTAGCGGTGGGGCAGGGATTGACCGTAGTTAGTACAAAAAAGGTGGGCGGCGCGGAGGGAGAAGAGGTGAATGACTCATTCGGATTATTGGTTTGTTAATAGGTTATAAATGGTAATAGGTTATACATATAATTATTTTTGTTATGTTCATAGGTTAAACATTTTTATTTACACATAGGTATTTGCATTTCAATGTTGGGCATACTATATTGCAATTTCGTTGCATTTCATGTTGCATATATGCATTTAAATGCATATCCTCTGAATGTTTAGGGGTATTGATAACATACATTTATAAGGTTATTTCTATTGATAATAAATCTAACAGATACCTAATAGTTTGCATGTAGAAATAAAAGTTACGACTCCACACAATTCACGTTTGCACGAATGTTGACTCCCGAACAAGTTCATGATGATTTTTTTCAACTTTTTTATTAATTCTACGTCGTTCAATATTGATCAATTTTCACCTGACATAGATTCAATCATTACTAAATATACATAACACATTATAATAACCTACAATACATCCATATCGTTTAGCTATTCTCGGTATTGGAACACCGCGTCAATGGAACACCAACATATCTGGTTCAAAACTGGATAATGCGTTATGGAATATACAAATTTCCGTAACGAAGCTGCTGCAACAATCCAAAATACAAACATCAACTCGCCAACTACAAGACAAATAAGCCGTACTATTCCTATAGATATTGAATACACATAAAATAAATAGATGAAAAAACACAAAGAACAGTATCTTAAATTCAATATCAGGTTGAAAGCAAGCATCCAAAATACCTCCGAATGCGTCAATTAACTAGACAAGAATACAAACATATATGTACATAAAAATATATAGAATCATAAACCAGATAAAAATACATAATGATATAAAAATTCAATCATAATAATCATGTCACGGAAATGATGTACACAATTCAAATAACAGATATGAGCAATCTCACCTAATATGTCAGAGCGAGATAACTATGACAAAATGCTTCCATTGATAATGACAATCCTATTGACCCTGAGCAGATAATTTGCATGTTGAAAATATTAAATAACGGGATCTTCTCATTTGAAGGATTGTTTCAGTCACCTGCTAATTTGGTATCTATTTTCTTTCATCGGATAGCTCACAATATAGAAAACAAATGAAGAAGTTACTGCAGGAGTAAGTAGAACATCAAACTAATTGAATCTATGCCACCTGTAAATTGATCACTATCAAACGACGTGGAAATGATACCAAGGTTGAAAAAAATGATCATGAACGCGTCTGGAAATCAACATTCGTGCAAGTGGAAACTGTGTGGAGTCTTAACCTTGAATACAACATGCAAATTATTATGTATCTGTTAGATTTAATATCAAAAATAATGATTTATAAATGTATGTTATCAATACCCGTAAACATTCAGATGATAAGCATTAAAATGAATATATGCAACATGACATGCAACGAAATTGCAATATAGTATGTTCAGCATTGAAATGCAAATAACTATATGCAAATAAATACATATAACCTATTAATATATGTAGAAAACCTAATAATGTATATTTTCTATTACCATTTATAACCTTGTATCAAACGAATAATCCGAATGAGTCATTCATCTCTGTTCCCTCCGCGCCGCCCACCTTCCGCCGCTGACTCCGGTCAATCCCTGCCCCACCCCTAATTATGCCTTATCCATAAGCCTTTATTAATTCGGTCAAAATTGGTTCCGACCCTCATGGTCGTCCCATGGTCGCCCGTCCATACGTCCGCCGATAAAACTGTCTCAACCTCCCTCTGCCCACCATTTATGGTCGCCCCAAGGTCGCCCGCCCGTACGCCCGCCGATATAACGGCCTCGATGGCATATTCGCGCATACTATAGCTACTTATCATTAATTACGTTAGTTTAAAGTTTACGAGGAACGTTTATACGGATTGAACACTAAATATCGAAGATCTTCTAACAACTTTTCAGTAAAAAAAAAAATCTACTCCTGTTGACCAGAACTATTCGTAAGATTTTTGAAACTGGGAAACTTCTTTCCTCCGGTATTGTTGGGAAACATGTATTTTATGATGATTTATATGAAGATTTGTTAATCAATACATTGGTTGGACAGTTGGTTGGGCCAAATTAATTACTTATGGGGACCTTAGCTTATTGTGAGTCAGATAACGGAGGGCTAACGTGTGACTAACGGGTGGCTAACGGGTGGCTTATGGGTGGCTTACGGGTGGGTTACGGTTGGTATACGGGTGTCTACCAACCGTAACTCTAATACGGGTGACTCATTCGTGTGGGCGGCCGGACGGGTGGGCTTTCGGCCCTTGCTTTCGATTATAATTGGAAAGGTTTTGTGTTTTTTGTACAAAAAATTTCGTTTTCTAATGTTATTATTGAAATTTTTCTTCTAAATGGTGCGTCAACTTTTGAGGCGTTGATCAAGCAACCTCGTGGGTAGAACCTTATCTGGCAGGGGTCGGAACAGGTTTTGGCGCAGTCGGTCTCATTCGGGTGGGCAGACGGACAGACGGCTTTCGGATGTATTTGGGAAACTTTTTGTGTTCTGAACATTTAGATTATATGATTCTTAGTGTTTATCGTATTTATGTATGTTTTTCTCCTCATAGATGGCTGTATTAGGATTGCTTGACCATTTACTATTCTTCATTTTTTACATATTGATTGTGGGTAGGAATATTGTTATATCACATTTTGGACGGAAGACGGGGTGTGGAGATCCCCTAAAAAAAATTGGAAAAGTGCCTGGAAAATTTGGTGGGATTGCTTTTTTTTGTTTTTATCTTGTATTCAGTATGTCCGTGGCATGATTAGGGAATTTTTCTGTGTCATTAATGTTATACATTTATATTATATAGTATATTGTTTATTTGAATACGATGATAGATGTAGTAATTAGCTTGCCTATGGCTGCCTTAACGGGTACTCTGCTGATAGCTGATGACCTGGTGACTGCTTGGATTTTCATTTTATTCAGTGATTTGTATGTTAATATTATTATATATTTATATAGCGTTTAAGCACTGTTTATTTGATGCATATATTTTATATGTTTATACTGATAT
>SDVV010039925.1:0-10583 GCA_016164225.1 Gammarus roeselii | reverse complement strand
CATTGATTCCCCCTATAGCGACCCCACAGTTTATGGGAACATTCCTAGAAAAGCTATTCGGCCCGTCGAAACAGCCGTATATTTGGTCGCTTATTGTTACGCTGTTATCCGAAGCTGAAAACTCGTGCTGAAATGTTTTCTTCTTTGCATATGCACTGCCCAGTTGTGAATGGCATCGGTTACCTTCCATATAAATCTTGAACTCAAGTTAATGACCTCGCAGCTTCTTTTATCATTCAATCATCTTTTCACTATTTACGGCAGAAACTAAATGGAAAGAGATGATATGAAATGATTTTGGAATCTTTTATTGCGTACAATGTTCTAGGTGAATATTATAGGATGGGCTACTAGTAAGATGTTTACAACTGTATAAAAGTTTGGCCCAAACTAGGTTACCCTCTATAGCAAGAGGTTTAGTTTTGAAGGAGAACGTCTAGGTGAGCTTCATGTGCCAATTCATTTTTTTTTGTGCTGCGGAATGCATTCAAATTTCTTGAAGGGTTTCATTGTATCCCCTTAAATTCATGCCGGGACTTAAAAGAACGACTGGATTACGTCCGTTAAAGTATTGGCTATATAAAATGACCACATGAATCTTCTGCTTACAATTCAGACAGATTGTTGTAATACATTAAAATATCTTTTTATACGACTTGGTTCCCCAAATACGACCGAATCGGTTTACGCTACAAAAATTTGGTGCAGTCAGGAATCTGCAAAAAAAGATGGACAAAGAGAAATGCCATTTTTTTGACAATAAAAACATCAAGACGCGCATAAACACATCAATTCGCGCGATTTGGAACTTCTTCTGGGGGTTGGACCTAAGGTAGTTGATTAAATGAATAATCTTATTTTCGATTTTCTCACCGAGTTATAAGTAAGATAAATTTAGTGTGGCATCTTGGCTCCGAATCTACTGAACCGGCGCGACTTGCCGGCGCGAGTTTTTCATCAATAATGCACAGGGAAGATTGGAGAGGCTGGGTAACAATTTGCTCAATACTGCCGCAAACTCAATCCCTTATCAGAACCCGGATTACCCAGTTGAACCTTATTTTATGGAATGAGTCATGGAAGAGTAATAGCGTCCCACCCAATGAAGAAAAAGCAAAGGAGCCGTAAGCGGTTGGATAAATTTTACTAGATATCCGTGTTATGGAGATCTCGAAACAAAATCCATGTTGACTTGAAATTGGACATAATGAGCTATAGGTTAATTTTTTTCCGTGAGAATTTCATCACCTATCATCAGCTAGTCAAATCAGTAGTTATTCGAAGTAGAATCTGGTGCCAACTCGTGCCAGATGGTCGTTTATTCTGTGCGACCAATCGACGGAAGTGGCACCCACGGAGTAACGTATGCGTTGGCTAGGCCTATAAAAAAATATTGAGACGGGTTACAGGTAATCGTACAATATTGTACTACAAGCGTCTCAACTTATGACGAAGGAATCGCAACACACTATGAAAATGGACTATCCGATGCTTCGCTCACCGGTCCAAACATCATGGCGCGCTCTTTTCAGTTGAAGAATATAGGAAATTTGGATGCCCTTTCGTTGCATATCGAAAACGAATCGTTAGCGAGAGAAACGTGATTGATGAAAAATATCTTCAAATAATTTTCTTATTCTGCTTGCATAAAATAATTTTCGAATGCGAGGTGAAGACTTTAACGAGAAAAATCACCGGTTAATCTCCCTCTGCAATTGGGTTTCACGCTATATAACACTATTTCGTTTTCGTAATTGCAGAATTTCATCCATAAACTCAACGAATCAATCATTTGGTATTCAAAAGACTCGGGTTATACATAGAAAATTCACGGCGGAAAATGGTTTGGATAAAAGTCAAAACCTATGTTAGAGCCCACGGTAACAAAGTTCACTCACGATATATTATTTCAAAAGACAGTTATGACGTGAAAAAATATCTCTAATTGTTTCAGCAAAAATTGGACATCCAGTCATAGTTAAAGCGATAGAGACAACCTGACTATGATTCTACTAGTGGGAACTTTTTAGGCAGCTAAATTAATGTTGTTTACAATCATGGAATTGTACCGTTAAACAGGAAAATTCGACGTCAACCAGTTGGTATTCAAAAGACTCGGGTCATTCAAAGGAAATCCACGGCGGAAAATGGTTTGGATAAAATTAATTTCATTTGGGTCATGTTCTCATTCACCGGCAGAAGCAAATAGACCACTGTTGAACCGATTCTTGTTCTCATTCATCGGCAGAAGCAAATGAATCACCAATATCTGTTTCTTGTTCGCATCTACCGGCAGAAGCAAATAGAACACAGATCATCTGTGTCATGTTTTCATTCACCGACATAAGCAAATAGATCACTATTAACCTGCTTCTTGCCCTCATACACTGGCAAAACCAAATGGATCACTGATCATCTGTTTCTTGTTCCAATTCACCGGCAGAAGCGAATGGATCACTGATCATCTGTTTCTTGTTCTCATACACCAGCAGAAGCAACTAGATTTATTTTTCAATCAAATTTCACTTCTCAAAATTGTCTGGCCAGCGTAGGTTATTGAAAACTTGCTCCTATTAGGTTAACATATTTCAAAGCTTAATAGCTGAGTCATCTTCAACCAAGTACAGCAATGTGTCTCCGTGAAACTATAACGGATGATCTCAGTCATATGGGCATGTTACATTAAGTTATACGCCTTACCAGAATCAAATCGACCTCTAAACCCAATTCCACTGAATTGTTTTTGGCCTCGGTCAGCAAATACGTCGCGCTGTTCAAAATATATAGGAATTTGGTCCATAAAGCTTTTAAAAAAGATTTTTGTGGAGTAGGTGAATAGGTTGACAAAAAAACCGATTTCAATTGGTGGTCAAGTAAGGGATAAGTATTAACTCATTTCCAACTCAAACAGCTGTACTATAGTTGCGTCTAATGACAGTTAAACAAAACTAAATTCAAAACAAAAACTTCATTTGCAGTCTGCATGAGCTTTTCAAAGTGACTATTTATCGGAAATTTTATGTGATGCCGATCGTAGACATGCTAGAACAACATTTATTAATAAAACTTACCAACAATTAAAGTAGACCTTAGTGCCGGTTTGCATTAAACAGAATTGTTTGTCGAGTAGACTGATTTGAAGTGGCAATAATATTAGACATCGCGGGAACAAAATTCCATCTATTAAAATGTTCCATTCGATGGCTAAATGTCTTGGAGGCGCCTGCTTCGGCGACGCGACGAAAGCATATTAAATGCTGTGACTGGGCTAGTGGCAAGCCCATCGGGGATGCAACCCTTCCGGGGAAATATTGTTTACAAGTGTTTGCAAGTGTAGGAAGACAACAACAAGCCTATTGGCCCAAGCTAGATTGCGCCCTTTGATAACAAGAGGGTTAGTTCTCGAGTAGAACGTCTAAGAGAGGTTACGTGGGCCATTTCTGTTTTTATGTTCATGTCGAGCGGCGACATAAACGTTTCGATTGTATTGCTGTTTACAACCTCCGCTGGAAGTTTGTTCCATTCTTCGATAATTCTATACTTGAAGAAAATGCGCGTGATGTTGAGTGAGAAACGTTTACCAACGATTTTGTATCCATTGTTCCAAGTCACTCCGTTTGATTCTAGAGTGAAAAGGAAAATTCGGTCGACGTTTTCCTTACCCCTCATAATCTTTCGCACTTCTATCATGTCGCCTCTGACTCGACGTTTCTTTAGCGTATAAAGATTGAGTTCACAAAGCCTTCCTTCATACGATTTATTCCGTAGCGAGGGGATGAAATTGGAAGCTCTACGCTGAACTCAAGTTTAATAACGTATTTTCTAATGAGTGGAGACTAGAATTGAACGACATACTCGAGATGCGGTCTAACAAATGCATTAAATAACTTGAGCATACTGTGTTGGTTTTTGTACGTGATAGTGCGTCATTTCACACCTAGCATTTTGCTTTTAAGGTCGTTACTAATGATGAAACCTAAATCTCTCTCTTCGGTGACGGGAATGAGTTTCTTTCCAGACATTGAATATTCGTGTTTGGGGTTATGAGTACCTAAGTGCATAAATTTGCATTTGTCTAAATTATATTTCATATGGTACTTTTCTGACCAATCAACAATTTTCTTCAAGTCTAGTTGGATCTGCTGATGCACTAGTTCAGTTTGCACATTTCCTCCGATTTTAGTATCGTCTGTAAACTTCCCTATGTATGAGAGTACGTTGCTATGGAGATCGTAAATGAATATTATAAAGAGAACTGGCCCTAACACGGATCCTTGAGGCACGTCGCTTGTAACATTATCACAGAGGGAGGAAGCTCCGTTAAGTACATTTCGCTGCCGTCAGTCAGTAAGCCAACATTTTATCCAGTTGTTAAACTCACCTCAAATACCAATTCTCGGCAATTTACTCATTAGGCGCTTGTGGGGGACTTTATCAAAGGCCTTTTGAAAGTCAAGGTAAATGATATCGATTGGAGATTTTGTGTCGTGGATTTCGATTATATTTCTGAAAAAGAGTATCAGATTTGTAGGACAGAAACGGTTGTGTCTAAAACCATGCTGGGAGTCGCCACTCATTTTTTTTATTATAAGAATTATGTAATTTTATCCGTTATCAAACTTTCCATCAACTTGCCAATGATTGAGGTGAGACTAATTGGACGGTAGTTGCCGGGACACTTTTTGTCCCCTCATTTAAAAATTGGGGTAACATTATCCTCTTTCCACTGATAGGGCAGGTGCCATTTGTGAGAGATTGGGTGAAAATATTCGATAAATGTTCAGCGTTTTCTTTTTAAGTCTCTTTTAGAATTCTGGGATGAATTCGGTCTGGACATGGAGATTTGGTGACTTTCAATTTATCTATATATTTGATATCTATAGCGGGGGAAAGTTCACTGTGGTGAGGGCTTTAATTCGTTTTGCCGCTATGAAATCCTCAGGATTAGGAATATCCGGATTCCCTAACTAAAATACAGAACAGAAGTATTCAATAAGTAGAACACTCATTTTGATGTGGTCCGTTTCTAGCACACTAACATCGTTCTCGAGAGGACCTAAAACAGATTTTGAATTTTTGCTCGAAATATAACTATAAAAATGTTTCGGATAAGTTTTGGCATTGGCAGCAATTTTATTTTCATACTCCTTCTTCTTACGTCTCAGGACACTCTTTAGATCTCGTCTGCTAATTTTGTATTCATTTTTTTGCTGCGTCGTCATGTGGATGTCTCTGCTTTATCGAATGTTTGCTTTCTTTCGTGAGGGAAGGCGCTGCAATTTTCCTTTCCAGTACTTGGGCTGATAGACTACCGTCCGCCTGTTTTTCCGCGGGATATGCTCATGTTCGATATTATTAAGGGCAGTCAAGAAATAGTTATGCGAGTGATTGACATCTTGGCCTAGGGTTATATTTGCTGACGCCATTGACTCTCTTAAGTCATCAAAATTAGCTAATCTGAAGTTAGGGACTTTTTCGCAGTTTGTTGATGTTATCAACGCGAGCACTATCAAAAAACGGATACAGTTTTGGTCACTAGCTCCGAGTGGTTCGCCTACTTTGAAGTTTGTGACATGAGAGTCGCTTGCACTAAATGTGAGATCAAGAATGTTGCTAGCTCTGGTAGGTGTCATCACCATTTGGGTCATGAACTTATTGTTTGCAAAATCAATGAGACGTTGGCCGGTAGCAATGCATTTGTCGGATTCCCAATCAATGTCGGGAATATTGAAGTCGCCAAGCACAATACTGTGTTGTGTTGTAAAAACCTCGACGAGGGTGTTGTAAAGATCAACGTCATCTTCAACCCTGCTACTAGGGGGGCAATAAACGGGAGTGATTTGACATTTTATATGTTTGACGACTACTTGGATTGATACTATATCGTGCTGTTGTTTGGAATGGTGACTTCTAATATTTGCAGAGTGTTTTTCTCGAGAAACAGCACTCCTCCGCCCTCTTGGCCTTGTCTATCTTTGTGAAATAGTGAGTAACCGGGACGAGCAAATTCGCCTAAATAATGCCTGGTACTCAATTTCTTCCACGACTCTGTGATTGCTATTATGTCGATACTTTCATTCAATGCAAGGATACCTAATTCTTCGATGTTGTCTCTAAGACTTCTACCGTTCACGTAGTAACTTTTGAGAGTACTGTTAGTCACATCGACTTGATTCGCTTGACTTATTTTGCTTCTACTCTGAGGTCTTGTGTCGGAGCCAAAACTTTCGTTTTCGTTTACACGGGTTGTAGTAGCGGAGCTGCGACTACTGCCCCTACTGCCAGGTAGTTTTTTTGCTAGGACCTGTGGTGGTGTTTTGATGGGCACTTGTATTTGTTGTGTATCTCGCATTGAAACGGGCGGAGGCCGCTGTGTCGTTTCGTCGGGCACTGCTATCGTAGTTGTCGGTATGATATCGTTTACGTTTTCGACTTATTTTCGTTGACAAGTCCAGCGTCGATGCTTTTATGGATGTTTTCGATGGTATCAAGACCACGTGTTAATGCGAGCCGCCTTGTTGGTGATTCTATTAAAGTTACTGTACGTTCGGTCGATCATCGTATCCCAGTGATCCGAGTAAGAGATTTTCTGGGCTTTGCAGAAAGTTGCTAGACGATTGTTCAGTAAAATCATCTTGCTTAACGTGTATCTAGTTTGGTTCGGATGGGGCAGGATGCCAGTGACATGGAGGTTTGCGTGTGAAGGTTTGATATTGTTTAGCATGGTTTCATACCTTTTCCATGTCGATTCCGTCTGCGATACGTTTTTAGCTCCGACTTGTATTATAATTTGCTTTGATGTATTTATCCTTGTCTTTGCGATTATGCCTTTGACCTCGTCAATTTTGAATCATCTTTCAGTTGAATTCTCCCTTTTCTCTGATTTGATTCGAAGGAGGTGACATTGTAATCACCAATCACAATAATTTCCTCTGTATACTGAGAGTCCATTTCATCGGACAATACATCGAATCGGCTACGTGTTTTGGGTCGAAAGTGGTGAGGTTGTGGTCCAACGTGTGTTGCATTATCAGAGCGCGGCTGCCACTTACTAACTTCAGTTGTGTACAGTGCCTCGCTATCTTTGACTCCGTTTTCTGTCGGTTCAATACGATCGTTTGTCTCAGCGTCTAGAGCTGGAAGCTTCTCGGCGAATTCGGAGTCTAGGTGCGCTTGGAGTTCGTCATTTGATTTTGGGTGGCCTCGACAGTTTCTTTGACTGCTGCTAATTCGTGAAATTGTTTCAGCACGTTTTCCAATTTTAATTCAACAGCTAGCAATCAGGAATCTGTGTTGACTGTCTCTGTTATGGATAAGCCATTGGATGAGACTGTCTCTGTTTTGGATAATTTATCGGAGGCGTGACTGATTTGTGCTCTCAGTTGTTTTGTTTCCTCTGCCGCTTGACAAAATTTACAGCGCAATGTCTTGCATTCCTCATTTGAGGGACTGCTACGCAAAGTCCTGGCAGTCAGAAGAAGTTTGGCAATCCATTAGTTCGGGGGCGTACGAGATGTGGCAGATGCCATATTCTAGCTTAGCCTGAACCATTTTGGACTGTTATTGAATTTACCGGTGATAAAATGGATCGTTAGCTTGAGTTCGGTTTTATGTGATTTCTTCTTGATAGCAGATATGAATGCAATACTCTAATTAGATGCGGGGTGTGACGATTATATCAGAGATTTGAAAACGGAATTAAAATGGGAATAATACAAATGAGAGTCGATGCGCGTTACGTCGGATGCGCGTTAGCGTAAGGTTACTTCCAATTGCGGGATTTGTTTTGAATACAAAGCTAAACTGACTCGTAGCTGCTCTCATCTGTTTCTCAATAAAGGAATGATATCAGGATTCTGGGCACTAACCTTGTATCAGACATGCCCGGCGGAGTATCAGAACTGGACGAAAAAATAATTACAATTCAGTAAGTGGGGTGTTATGAAATCGTTGCCCGGGTTCTAAGCTGCAAGATGTGAAGTGGTACAACACAATAATACTATCTGATACAAGATACTTGTGATTTTGTTACAGAGAACCGGCCACATTGAACTATGTTGAAAATCGTAATACCAGTAACATCTTAAAATACGGTTGAGGTGTAGGGGACGATCGTCTTTGACAATGGTTGTGGGGGCACGGGGAGGAGGGAGAGGCGTGAGGGCACCCTCGGAGAGAGCATAGTTTATATAGTTGCTCCTAGTTTTTAAGTCACAGAAGTTTCCACTTGATTATGATTGACGCAAAAGTCACATAGACCAATAAGTTTGTATAACCTATTGTAACTTTGTTTTTCTAATGGAACTGGAATAATTTAGTTTATTTGAGATATTTTTCGGTACAAATTCCCTAATAAGTGAACTGACAACATAACATGGACATAATCTTTCATGATCAAATAGTGGCTGCTCGGTTTATGGTTTCAGAGTTCAGTGTAATGATACTACCCACGCCAGATTCCCTCGAATTTTGTTACTGCAAACCGGGTTCATTTCAAAATGCTAATTATTTGAATACAAATAACACATTAGATTACTGATAATGACAGGCAAGGACACACGCACCGCTAAAATGAAAGGTAAACGAACCAGAGCTGCATCCTAACAGTGTGTCATTCTAACAGAAGCATCCTAGCACTGCGGAAACACATTTTCAAATATAGCTGTGCGATGACAACAACCAGTTGCATTTGAAGTGTTAAAAGTCAGCATACTAATATATAACTGCTAAGGAACAGACATGTAGTATAGGGACAGCTATAATAGAAATAGAAATTCAAATCAAACCAATAAATCATAAATTAATACACTTGTTTCACAGGTTTGAAATTGGTTATCAGGACCTAACTATGCAATGACGGCTATTGTGACCATTCATTGACGGCTATTTTGTTGACGCGATGTCCCGCAGCAGCGGTACGATGTCCCGTAACAGCGGTGCGAAGTCCCGTAGCAGCGTACGGTGTCCGGAGTCAAGTCGAGGAGTCCCGTAGCAGCGGTACAATGTCAAGAGGGAGGGCAGGAGACGCTGCTCACATGCGGCGAGGCAGGGCGAGATCAACAGAAGTGACTGTCCCCTTAGGCTGGCGACACGATAAACAGAAGTGTCTGTATCCTTGGGCTGGCACGATAAACAGAAGTTTTTTAACCTTGGACTAGCAGCATGATATACAGAAGTGTCTGTATCCATGGGATGGTAACACGCTAAACAGAAGTGTCTGTATCATTGGGCTGGCAACACGATACACAGAAGTGTCTGTACCCTTGGGCTGACAACACGATAAACGGAAGTGTCTGTATCCTTGTGCTAGTAACACGATAAGCAGAAGTGTCTGTATCCTTGGGCTGGCAACACGATAGACAGAAGTGATGTATCCTTGAGCTTGTAACACGACGAACAAAAGTGTCTGTATCATTGGTCTGGCAACACGAAAAACCGAAGTGTCTGTATTCTTGGGCTGGCAACACGATAAACAGAAATGTCTGTATACTAGGGCTGGCGACACGATAAATAGAAGTGTCCGTGTCCTTGGGCTGACAACACGATAAATAGAAGTGTCTGTATTCTTTAGCACACAATACGATATACAGAATCGTCTGTATCCTTGGGCTGGCAGCACGAAAAACAAAAGTGTGATTTAGGTGTGGAATGTGCATTTACTGCGACTGTTAATGCAGTGAAAGAGGGGTGAGCTTGGAATGTGGGTCTAGTGAGGCAGAGAGCATAAGGGCTCAATGATGTAGACAGGATCTTTGCGGTTACCTCGCTTCACCGCTGTGGAGGGTAGGGTCAGGCACGAAGCTGATTTCTGCCCTTGCACTAACGATGGGCCACTTTGTCTATCACAAACACATAAACACTTTGTTGTTGATATGGCAAACACTTCGTTTGCACCGGTGCGAATATTCAGATTTTCAGAATGTTCTTCATTGAATGGCCGATTTAATATTTGACTTGTATAATATTTAATACAGCAAATGGAAGTAACCTTCTCTATTTATATCGAGCAGAGGAGGAAACTTGTCGCAACCAAACCTCACGGCTGCCACTACAAGACAGAAAAAAAATGTTTGGCATGATTTGTCTTCATTCACTAGGCCGTATCGTGCTAGAGTGACAGCGTCCGACAGCAGTCAATGTTCAAACAAGGGTAACGCAAGCAGCGAGACGGCAACAATGCCGTCTTGTAATTGTGGTCCTACTTTCGTAAATAGTCTACATTCAGTCACTTTCAACGCTTATACATGTAATATATATCCATTATGTGAGAGCACTAGCCTCATTGATAATATTAATTCAAGTCAGTGAATGTTTACAATGATCTCAATTGAATATGTCCTGACAAACAGCGACATTATTTCTATCAACAAGGTAAAGTAAATCACGAGAGTATTATGAGTATATATCAAGTCGTTTCACATTATCAACTAGCAAAAATTCTTGTCAGAAAATATTATCGGCTTGCTCGACCGAAGCATGCTTGTGCCCAGGCCTTTGATTGCGATTGAAGGACAATCCCCTTCATGAGTATATGTTTTTTCCTATGGATTGCTTGCTTTTCTTTTGTTTGTTCATTATATATA
>SDVV010039924.1:0-10583 GCA_016164225.1 Gammarus roeselii | reverse complement strand
TGTCTCAACCAACCTCGATGCATATAATAAAAATAACCAATGCAAAATTTATCACCATGTAAAAAGGGCAGATAAATATAATAGAGCCCAAGTAAGAAGAAATAATAAAATACTAAAATAAAGTGTTAATGATCTATAAAATGAATAATCATCCATCCACCCCAAATCGCACGGGGAGTTTGGGTTAAGCAACAACAACAACCTGCCCATCCCAACAGAACCCAGCAACTTTATCAGCTCATACGCGGACGGCCTCATAATAATCACACAGCCCTACGAACACGAGACCGCAGCTGCACACCTTCAGCAGTACCTGAATTCTCTTTTAGTCTGGCTGTTGGACAACCGAATGAAGATGTCTCAAAGCAAGCCATTCTTGACATTATTATCCTTCTCAAACATCAACTTGAAATGAGAGGGATTTGATTCTTTAACTAGATGGTAGACCAGGCACATCCCTGCCACAACCTAGTGAACCCACGTCAAACGAACCGACACCTACATTACATACCGGCAACACACTTCGGTTTTCTTGACGTAACCATTCTCGGTCTTCCATTCATATCAACATAGACTGGGGTATGTCCAACCCGATCCCTGTCCGGGGTTCGGCCGATACGGTCGAGCACGCATGACGCCGATGTCAACCATTGCACCCGGCAGGCTCAACAGTAATGTCACGTCGGTGCGTGATCTGTGGGGTGCAGGTCTAATATAAGAGCCTGCACCTGCTGAAACCCTCCCATCATGCACATGTCGGTGTTCGGCTGTGACTCCTCCAACGCAGGAGGAGCTGTGTTAGAGCAACAATAACAATGCAGATATCTTTATGTGAGATTTCCTAGTGACCACATCGGCCACTAGCCGACATGAACTCCTAACTGGAGATCTGAAGAGCTTATTAAACGCATTTGTTTCCTCACTCAAAGTAACTATGAGCAGTGCTTTGCTAGTCACACTGAAGCAATAAACTGACAGGCAGGGAAAAGAATGTCACACTCCCGCCGCAGTCTAATTTTTTTTCATACTTCAGTTGATTATTTCTGAATTATTTAGAATGATTTTTATAAAAAGTAGAAGCTTATAATATAAACATGATACAAAATGAAAATAATTCATATTCAACTACGAAACCAGCTACTAGTACCTAGCTACCTACTGTTACTGTAGTTTATACTGTTACCGAAGTACCTACTGTTCTGCGTTTCTACTGTCACAGTAGTACCCGTTATTGAAGTACCTGTTACTATAGTGTCTACTGTTCCTATGGTATCCACAGTACAATCACAGAATACAAAAATGAAAAATATAATCTGTAATCGTAGTTCAGCGGGTGATTATCTAATTAAATATACCTTGTAGCTACTTTCTAATATACTTTTGCGAAGAGCCTCCCTAAATATCTAGAAGAAAAAAAACATTTGCTGTAACTTGACTGGATGCTTGTCTAAGGGGAAAAGGTGACATATAATCAGGAATTACATCCATTGATGGCACATACAAATTACACAATATCATAAGGTAATAACATTGACCGGATCATCACATATTTCAAGACGATCAACTTTGGTGTACATAAACAAATTCAGTCAATCATTCAAGCTGGAAAAATGGACAGAATAAAAACGTATCTTAGGAAAAAACTGTACTATGTTAATTATTTATTGTATGAAACGATTTGCCTACACAAATGCCTTCAGCTTAGAATAGAGCCGTGCAATTTTTTTCCCTTTTTCTGTACATGATGAAGCTCTAAAGCTCTCTTGGGAGCAGCATTAGAATCAAACAGCAGGGAACAATTTCTTCCTGTTTTAACTTTGGAGGCCAAGATGTTTGCTTCTTTAGCTAATCGCTCACTTGCACACCCCCACGACAGCTCTTGTCATCTCGACACTGATTTCTTCCTGTTTCAACTTTGGAGGCCAAGATGTTTGCTTCTTTAGCTAATCGCTCACTTGCACACCCCCACGACAGCTCTTGTCATCTCGACACTGATTTCTTCCTGTTTCAACTTAGGAGGCCAAGATGTTTGCTTCTTTAGCTAATCGCTCACTTGCACACCCCCACGACAGCTCTTGTCATCTCGACACTGATTTCTTCCTGTTTCAACTTTGGAGGCCAAGATGTTCGCTTCCTTAGCTAATCGCTCACTTGCACACCCCCACGACAGCTCTTGTCATCTCGACACTGATTTCTTCCTGTTTCAACTTTGGAGGCCAAGATGTTCGCTTCCTTAGCTAATCGCTCACTTGCACACCCCCACGACAGCTCTTGTCATCTCGACACTGATTTCTTCCTGTTTCAACTTTGGAGGCCAAGATGTTCGCTTCCTTAGCTAATCGCTCACTTGCACACCCCCACGACAGCTCTTGTCATCTCGACACTGATTTCTTCTTCAATTTCGTTCACTCCTTATCGGCACCAAGAAGATTGTGTTGTTTACGCTGTTCATCAACAAAATGTTGGCATTTTATTGACTAAAGCCATCTTTGCTGTCTTGCTCAGTTGTGGAATCAGAAATAGTATGTTCCGTATTCTATCGCATATCATACGCTGTGCAACTATAGTCAAGTTCTAACATATTTACAGAGATAACATCTTCTTTACTGGTGCTGAATCGACCTTCCACTGACGCTTGGCCATGTGACAGGGTGAATATTAACTTGAAGAAATACCACAATATAACTAATTCCTAATTTTGTCTGATAAGCTCGTAATAAACCACATCTAGCTGTTGACTTGTTCTAGCGTTGTTGTTTGTTACCTTATTTCTGAAAATGCTTTATATTGTTCAAGAATTACATCACACTTAAGTGGTTCAAGAAACTTCTTTGATTTCATTGTGTTCATAATTGATTCAAACTTAGCACAACAACTAGAAGAGGAATGACTACTGATGTAATGAGGATCTAAGCAACAAAGTTTGCGTACGATCTCTCAAACTGTAATGGAGAGCGTTCTTGGATTCTCATAACTAGGGCCTGATAATTGTTGAGGTGGTCTAATTTTGAAGTCACGACACTTCCTTTGCTAGCTTCAGCCATAGGCAGCGAAAAAACTGACATTTTCCCCATCAACTTATTAACCTGACAGGGCATTCATAAACCTGACATGTCCGCACCCTGTCATCTATAGATGTGAGATGAGTTTGTGAGTGCTTGCGGACAAGGTGGCGAGAGTAGTTGGGAGTAGGAGCATTCTTGGAATAAAAAATTACAATGAAGAGAACCAGACAAAATTACAGTGAAGAGAACCTGACAAGTTTGTGCACAAAGCGAGAGCGGGTGGTGAGGAACAGCTTGTTCAAAATGCGAGAGGTCCACAAGTACATATGGGTAAAGATGGAGCATGGCTCAGTGAAGGGTAGAGCGCTCAGGAATAGTGTTCATTTCGATGAGAGTAGCGGGGAGGCTGTATGATATGCGGGTGTTATTGAGGAAAGGTGGAGGAAGGTCGGATCATCTCCTGGAATAAAGATTGAGTGGAAGTGGAAAAGGAGAAAAAAGAGGGAAGATGAAAAAAGATAGTGAAGGTGAGTGAACTGAAAGTGGCAAGCAGAGCGGAGGTGTTATAGCAGGCGTTGAAGGAGGAATATGACATCGTGGGAGGGCAAGGCCTGGGAAATGTTGAGGAAGAATAGGAGAGGTTCAGAGATAAGGTGTTGAGATGGGTGAGATACGTGTGTAGTGCGCGTGGTGTGGGAGGGTGTAGGACTGTTGGAACGATTGAGGTTAATATGGTGGTCGCATAGCAAAAGCTTCAGAGGAGTGGCTGCAGGCGACGTTGGTGAAGGCCTATGACATCTCTAGAAAAAAGATAAAAAGAAGTCAAGCTTATGGTGAGGTGGGATAGGTGGTTGTACAAGAGTTTTGAGAGGACTAAAAAAATGTTCTGGAAAAAGGTGAAGAAGGGTAAGACAGGGAAGGAGGAGGTAGTGAAAGATGTAAACAGCCTACTGTTATATAGAGAGATAAGAAGGAGTTGGAGAGATAAGGGAATGTTGAGATAGAAGGTAGTTGGAGATCAGAGGGAGTTGGAGATAAGAGGAAATTTGAGATAAGAGTTTAAAATAAGAGGAAGTGTGAGATAAGAGAAAGTTTGAAGGAAATTTAAAATAAATGAGATGAGGGAAATAAATAAAATAATTTAAATTCAAGAAATGGAGGAAAGGAGATAATGAATTTGAAAATGGAGAGTCTGAAGGGAAATGAGGGTGCTCGGTTGGACCGAAACTCCGGTGGCCCGTGAACCCAACAGATGCCTAGGGGAAGGCACGTAATCAAATGAGAAGGCATACACTTTCAGCCTGAAAATGGTTTGGTGCACAAAATGCTTCATCAGAATTCATGCTTCAGAGACACATCCCGGGGAAGTAGCTGGATGAGATTAGAGTGACAAGGCTTTCTAGCGCGCTGGAGTCAATGTCCTTCTGGCACCAAACGTCAAACCAGTAACTAGTGCAGCATCAAGTTATTAACAGGTCCTCGTCTGTCTTCAGGTTCACTTAGGGTCATGGCATGCTCTAGTCCCTACATATGTAGAGGAGATCAAGGAAGAGTTTCATTCGAAGCGAATTGGGAACAGTGATCCTTCGGGATGGAGGAATCCATCAATAAATACGATGAAATGTAATCAATTCAGAACAATTAGATTTCAGCAAAGAGGTTGGTTCCTCGAGAGTATCTAAGAAGATGTTTGCCCGTGAATTGAACCGGAGGGGACTTGGTAAGCACTGGGCGGATCGCATTCAGGAGTGCCTTGAGGAAGTGGGTGCGTCGGCATTTCGTCCAGATTGGATATTCTGCTTAGACATGGACGATTGTTAGAGGAACTAGACAGTGCATGCAAAAGGCAGACGGCGGTGCTTCCTTTAAGATTGTCTACTATGACTTTTTTTTAATAAGAACAAAATAATCTCAGCCAGTCGGGATTGATTTTAGAAAAGGTTTCGTGTTGGTGCGTATTTGCTGGAACATCAGACAGTTCAATCTGTTATTTGTTTCGCACAGCTTCTTTTCTCAATTGTTTGAAGTCTTTCTATAAAAGTGGGCGCAGTTCCGCAGGGTCAGGCGCTAAAGCAGTTCTCAGCGACGCATCGCCCGTCCGCTCATTACCCGCAACCCCAAAAAGCCCAGAAGCCAGCTTAGTTGAACGCTTTTGTTCATTAAGGAAGGAAAAAGGAAATTTAGAGGGCCATTGCTGATACAACCTAAGCTATACACTAGATGCAATATATTATTAAACAATGTTGATGGACATGAGCATGAAAAAAAAAACAAATTCAAGATCATTCATTTCCCGTTCATGACATTTTTTTATCGTCTTTTATTTTCTTCAACAATATAGCCACTATCCCAACCTAGATCAAAATCAGGGAAACATTTTGTTTTATACAAAATTCATGATTACTTTCTCATTACACGATTTTGGACTACCCAGACCATTAACTTTAGACCTGGATTGTTATGCTAAATTGCGAATGTGCTGCCATTCCTTGAATGGAGGGAAGGAGGAAAGGCGACACGCTTAGGGAAGAAGTTTGAGTGTTATTGCTGATAACCAACTGAATTTGTAGGTTATGTGGCAATTAAAAAACGACAACAATTAAAACACACTCCATATATTCTTCTCCATAGTTCTTGCCGTTCGAAATAAATGGGTCTGGCAAGGAGACCATTAACTCACCCAGTGTCCAGAGATTAAAAGTGTCTGGCAAGGAGACCATTAACTGACCCAGTGTCCAGAGATTGCTCAGAGACTGATGTCAGCAACTAGACTGTCCCTCATTCAGAGCCGTCGTACTGAGTACCCATTCATACAAAACTCTTCTTGATGAACGAGTCTCATAAATATGATTGAGGCAAAAATCGAGTTAACGCCTGTCTCTACAAAACTAACTTGATCAAGGACAATATCATAATGCACATCTATCGTCTCAAGTCCATGGAGACAAATCTTTTCACTCCACTGAGTATATAGCTATCAACCACGGAAAACAAAGCTAATTGATGAGAAGAAGAATACTGCAAGAGGGAGTTGTTATTTCATAAGTAGGATCCCTGTCCAATATTTCACTAATTTACAAAGTTTACATTCCAACATAGACTAATGCATTCTTGCAGTTCAGATTTAGACACGTTTTGAAACCTGACTACCAACCATTATCCCGTCTGTCACTGGTCCTTCGGGGTTCTTCACTCCTCACGGAAGAAGCTGTGGTATTTTTGTCCCCAACACCTTTCGCCTGGGGTAGCGGCTGCAATTGAGGGGCACAGCCCTCTAGCGCAAGCTTGATCTTCTCAGGCGCCATGTCCTCCTTCATCTTTGGCACTTTGTACTCCTCCACGTGGTCCACGCGAATTGTTCGCCCACAAAGCTGCAACAAAAGGGAGATGGATAAGGCAAAATGTATGACTAGGGCACTACACGAATGGTACGCATACACAGATGCAGCAGAGGGTAGCTAGTAAAGACAGAATGCATGACTAAGAACATTAGGCAGATGGAATGTTAATAGGGAGAGGGGTATACTACTGTACATCCGAGTCAATAGTATAGATAATAAGATCTTAGCAGCTTTGCTAACCAGCCTATGCATATCCTTCGTCTTAAACCTAATACTGGATATCAAACTCGAGCTCAGCACCAAAAGGCAATTGCACCGTGTCTAAAATAAATCTGACTTCTGTAACCATCTTCTTCTCATAAGATGAGTAATTATGGCTCTGTAGTTACTTCTTGCAGCTTTGTAGCATCCAATATATTTTGTTATGACATCTCAAAACATGAACATACTGAAGTATTGGTATCGTTATCAGCCAATTAGCAGGGAACCGGCACGTAGCTATATAAATAAAATCCTATACTTAGCAGATCCATGAACTTTTAAAGTCTAATTAAAGCATTCAATATTTAGTCATCAAACAATGGATGATGAATGTCTCACAAAATTCACCCAATTTCCTAGATAGGAAACAAATAAAAATATAAGTTTAATTGAAACACATTTTACCTCTTAGATTGTTCTTTCATCCCTGTGCTGTTCTGCAAGAGTAATGCAGTAGAAATTTACTCTTTATTTTTGTGAGCTACAACGGAGTTGAAATTAGCTGCCTGTTTTGTGAACAACAACAATGAAACATTTCAATAATATAAGCACTTAGGAAATAGCTAAAAGATGGTATTTCATTTCATGAATTGTAAACCTGAAGGGATGCTATCTATAATAAATATGAAACCATAAATTTTTGCAAGTTATAAAGACACCTGGTGAGTTGGGATATTCATGTCGGGTCTCATCAGCATTTTGTTTCATGTTTAAAACCTTAACATGGAGCCAATTAGATTTTTATAAAGACTAGTGGCATGAACAATTCCTTGGTCCTGGGTAGAAATTGACTGCAAATAAATTTTATTCAGTGTACGGCCACAAAATGTTATCGATTTCTGGACAACTCCTGAGTTTGATATAAAATCAGACAATCTCAATAATATGAAACTGATAATTCTGCTACCTTCCTGTAGCCCTCTCACTTTGATGATGTGCATGTTGTTCTGCTACCGCTACCCTTCTGCAGCCTCTCACCTTGAAACTATTCAGGTTGTTCAGCTACCCTACTGCAGCCTCTCACCTTGAAACTGACTGTCGAGGTTGTTCTGCTACCCCCCTGCAGCCTCTCACCTCAATGATGTTGAGTTTTTTTTCCTACCATCTTTTAGCCTCTCACCTTGATGCTGTTGAGGTTGTTCTGCTACTTTTCTCTAACCTCTCAAACTTGATGATTCTGAGGTAAGTCTGCTACCCTTTTCTAGCCTCTCCTCTCACCTTGATGCTGTTGAGGTGTTTCTGCTACCCTCTTTCAGCCTCTCGCCTTGATGCTGTTGAGGTTGTTCTGCTACTCTTCTATAGCATCTCACCTTGATGCTATTTTGTTACCATCCTGCAGCCTCTTACCTCGATGCTGTTGAGGTTGATCTGCTACCCTCCTCTAGCCTCTCGTCCTAATGCTGTTTAGGTTGTTCTGCTACCTTTTTCTAGCCCTCACCTTGATGCTGTTGAAGTTGTACTACTACCCTCCTGCAGCCTCTCATCTTGATGCTGTTGAGGTTGTTCTACTACCCTCCTGCAGCCTCTCACCTTTATGCTGCTGAGGTTGTTCTACTACCCTCCTGCAGCCTCTCACCTAGACGCTGTTGAGGTTGTTCTGCTTCCCCTTCCTAGCCTCTTACCTTGATGCTGTTGAGGTTGTTTTACTACCCTCCTTCAGCCTCTCACCTTGATGCTGTTGAGGTTGTTCTGCTTCCCCTTTCTTTGCTCTTACCTTGATGCTGTTGAGATTGTTCTACAACCCTCCTGCAGCCTCTCACTTTTATGCTGTCGAGGTTGTTCTGCTACCCTCCTGCAGCCTCTCAACTTTATGCTGTCAAGGTTGTTCTACTACCCTCCTGCAGCCTCTCACCTTTATACTGTCGAGGTTGTTCTGCTACCCTTCTGCAGCCTCTCACCTTTATGCTGTTGAGGTTATCAACTGACAAAACTGTTGAGCATTGGTTTTCGTAACACAAGAATGCAAATCCTTTGCTCTTGCCTGTCTTTTGGTCACGAATCTGAAAGAAAACAAATAGTATATAAATTCAAAATTATTAGAGCTTCACACAGTAGACAGCTTGATAGCAATATCCTTGTGAATGATGCATGTTCTGAAGTTGTATGCATTTATGGTAGATGAAACTAAATATTTTTCACCAGAGTGGAGATTGGAGTGTCAAGGCTTTCTCGTGCACTAGAGTCAATGTCCTTCTGGCACCAAACTCACCAGAGTGGAACAATCATGTCTCCCAGCATTGTCTAAGAGTTACTAGTGAACAACAGCAAAATTTGCTGTCAGCCTTTAATAATGACTATCAAGATTTCAGTTTGAATTCCTGAAGCATACAAAGGGAATGATCACACAAAGGAAATACCTAGTCACACAAATGGGATGTTCACACAAAGAAAATGTTCATGCATAGCTAGTGTTGCAAGTTTGCAACAAAAAAATAGATAACTATCACACAAATACTTTGACAATACCAGCTGGAGAGCAAGGTCCTCCAATTGTTTGTACACAAGCATGATGGGGCCCCGATACAGGAGACATAAAAAACGATTTGGTCATCAAGTTGTGTTATGCTGTCAGCCGACACTGAGCAGTGTAGCCATGACACATGGAAGGAGGCATGGTTCAATGGGATTTATGCCCTGTGGACAAACATACATTACAATTTCTAAAGCTGACTTGTGCATCCTTAAATCTTAGTGAGATTGAATACCCCACCCATTATGGGGATGACCAGTTATAAGTTTAAGGATTCCAAATTCAAAGAAAATCCCCTTACATGAAATGTCTAAATTTTATTCATTAGCCAGCTACATCACAAAAGATTGTAAACTATTCTTTTGGGCTACTACCAATGTGCCGGTATTGATGGTAGCTATCAGACAATTTTTTTGGAACCAATGGGAAATCAACATATACCACTGATACAGTTAAAGCATTGTTCCATTCATGGGAAGTAACTAACAATCTCATATCAATGACGAATGATTAGCCATTTATTTTTCAACTCAAGTAACTAAAGTTTAAACTATAACCTCAATACAAGTCATGGCTAATAGGTAATTGAAGAGTATGGAAATATTCATGCATATGGTGAAGCATGTAAACTGAAAATCAATTAGCAAAATATAAAAAATTCAATTAATAATAATGTAGCTATAGCCCTTGTATGCATATATATATATATATAGATAGATAGATAGATAGATAGATAGATAGGTATGAACAGAACCTCCAATGCTACGCGAAGTGATAGATTCAGGGACGCGGCGCTACATTTGGGGACTTGATGCTACGAAATATATAGAGGGGTCACCAAGCTACGTAGCCGAGACCCCAATGCTACGGTTTTGGCACCAATGCTACGAAATTGTCTTCTATGCTACGAAGTATGTATTGGTCTCCTATGCTACGTTTTCCGGCGTTTTAAAAAAGCCCTAGTGGGAGAAAATGAGTTAGATAGGGGTGTCCAATGCTACGCCGATCGGCGTTTTAAAAAAAAAGCTGCACCAACAGCAAATCAACTATTGCAATTATGGAAACATGAGCATAAGTAGGTCCGTCAACTATGTCAGTGTCTGACAATGTGTAACAGTGTGTGACAGTGTTACATAGCGTGACGCAAAGTTAACAGCGTAACATGCAATGTGACGTACCCGTCAACGCACCGTAACATACATCTTGCTACACACTGCGACACATCACCTTTCCCTTCGTAAGGCTTCCAGCAAAACCATGCAATACATTGTACAAAACATCACAAGACCATGTCACACATTGTGTCTCATCTATTCAAATCGAGAAGCACTGAGTAGCACACTGCAAGACGAACTGACTTGTTGAGCACCACATCGAGGAACATAGTTACTTAGTGCGATATATTGAGACCTTCTGCAACACAATGCATGACACATTGCATGAAACTGTGAAACGCTGTGTGACACACTCTGATGAGCTGAACGACACACTGAGCGATTCACTATT
>SDVV010039923.1:0-10583 GCA_016164225.1 Gammarus roeselii | reverse complement strand
TCACTTTGCTTGTAATATCGACTAGTTTCATGTAATGTTAGGTGATCGATCGTTAGTAGACTGTCGAGTTCAAAACGTTTATCTAAGCTTCCCGCATATGTCAGTGATTGTTACGGGTGTTAAAGCGTTAGCAAGTTTTACGTACTGTTTTACTGTTGGAATAAGATTTTTTGTTGTAATGTTGGATGTGTTGCTCCTTTGGTCTATTATAAGGAATATTGAATAAATTCACTCTAACATATTTACTACAGATCTGTGATGTAAGGTTCGCAGTCAACAAAATCTAGGATATAAACCATGTCTGAGGTACAGAATTAGAGAAATATATATAACTGTACGACAATGAAGATCAAATATCAATGAATGCAAAAAGGGTTACCATACACTGCCAAATACATTAATACCTAGGCGACCTTAACCTATTTTAACCAATAGTCATGTATTTTTATTCAAGTTTGAAGCTTGTGTATGGTATTGATAAGAAGGAATCTCTCAACTTGTTCTGTATATTTAACATATTATTAGCAGTTTGAATACATTTCTCCAATTTGATCCAGTAAATATCCTTTTGCAGATGTTGAGAGTCCAGAATTTTATCGATATCTCTGTTACATGTTCGAATGAGACTCAGCCGGTAGGTTCCAAAATAATAAATTCACTTCAATTTGTTTCACGCTTATAATGTGGATCAGTTTCACGCGATGTTAGGTTCAAAGATCTAGTCATCCTAACAAACTTAACCAATAATAATATATTTTCATTAAAGTTTGATGATTATGCATGATATTTAGTCCTTATTTTTGTGCGATGTACGTATCAAATCCCTCCACACGGCTCTATTTTACGCAGCTTTTTTTTAATGTCACACACCAGGTACACACGTACACGCTTTGTACGCATAAACAAGACGGTCACGGTATAATGACGGCGTATACTGGGGTCGATACAAACATTTGTACGCATATACAAGGTCGGTTAACATCTGTAGCTTTTACATCTGATCTATGATTTTTTCCATTAGAACAAAGTCCCTTGTATTTGTTACAAGATATTTAATATGGACCAGCTTCACGTCATGTTAGGTGAAAAGAACCAATCATCTTAACCTAACCTAACCTTTCCTAACCAAGAATTAGGTTTTGTCGATCGACTTTTCGTGCATACATATGATAGTTTTTCATCGATTTATGATATATTCATATCCATCCTCTCCACTTGCCTCTATATTTTGATCTATCATTTGCAGTTTTGAAATTCACTTCCAATTTTGATCTAGCAATTTTCCTCTATTTTCATATGCAAATTACATCGTTTGTTTTGATTGTTATTCCTTTTTTTCATATAATTCTTGTTTTTAACATGTTATTCACACCCATCGAAACCTATCCTAACCTAACTTCAAGTATGGTATTCAGTCATTGTTAGATACATATGAATCCCTCTAAACGACTCTAAAAATCACTTTAACATATATATTATTTATTTTGTTGTCACCCTCAACCCACATTTGTTAGCAGAGAAGACCCATTTTCAAACTTAGATGATTTGAATGTTACAGGAATTTCATATTATATTTGATTTGACACAATTCTACATCTTTTTAACATGTTATTCACACCCATCATAACCTAACCTAACCTTATGTATGGTATTCAGTCATTGATATATACTTATAAACCCTTCCAGACGACTCTACATATCACTTTAACATACATGCTATTTATTTCGGTGTCACTCTTGACCCATATTAGTTAACAAAGAGGCCCCATATGTACGTGTTACATGAGTTAAAAATGTATAACAAAAAATTTAAAATTCGAAATTTCAATAAAATTTCACATTTTCGAGGATTGACAGAGCCAAGTCGGTCTATTGAAGTGATAACTTGGCTACTTGAGTAAGGTGTTATCCATCGAAAATGAGAAATTTTATTAAAATTTTGAAATTTAAACTTTTTGTTATGCATTTTCAACTCGTATAACACGTACATACACAGAGAGAAATGTATGGTAATAGATACATGTATATCGTAAATTCAACATGACGTGACTTATTGAATATTCTCCAATAAGATTTTCCTTTTGAGTTTACATATTTCGTACTGTTGAATTTAAATGATTTCGTCATGTAACTATTACACGATGGCTAGAAACAAAATTTAGCTTTTCCTTATAAAAGTGTACATAAACTATACTTTTCAATAAATAATGATTGCTTGGTCGAAAGCGGTACACAGGCTTGAGTTTCTTAATGATATCGAAAGAGGTAAAAGACCCGAGACGAGTGGGATTCGAACCCGACACACTGTAGCCCTGAGTCTGACACTAATACCACTTAGCCACGAGAATATTGAAATTTAGATGATCGATAAAGTATATAATGTTTTATCAATTATTTTCATTATGATATTTGATTTGATTTTAGCAAGGGAAACGGTGTAATTTTGAGGAAGGGAATTTATGAAGACTTGTTGCGCCGCGAATTGATGCAAAACGACGCCCCATAAGGTATCATGTAATAGTCAACAGATTCATGTAGTGTCAACAAGACATCCGGGAACATGACCTCAAGAAGTGAAACACCGGCATAATTTATCGGATACATGTAAGTTCAACAAGATCTAAAATCAATATGAAAATAATTGTTGATTCAAACAGACTATTTGCAAAAATCATGTTACATTTACATGTATATGGCTATGAACAGGCCAACATGACAATTATTGTACATTTTACAAGACATTTTCTCTCTGTGTACGCTTGAACATAACATTCACATACGTACACAACCCTATACACATACATACATACACAGTTGATGACCTTGGCGAGCAATGTTAGGCCTAATGTTTTGAGAAAAACAACATGTAATCAACTTATAATAGCTAGCTGCATACCGAGAATGGAGTCAGTGTTACGTTGAGATCAAGTGTAGACATACGTTTCGTCATAGAATAAACAAAAATGAATATTCATGTCTCAAAATTTATCTACAAGTGTTGGAAGAAGAAATCTCCGAAGATGATTTGAGTTGGATCGAACAAGTATTGACTAGTGTTGAAAATATGAGTTATCTCAGAATGGGTAAAACATGAATCAAAAGAGTGGGAGATATCATTCATCTATGGATGCAGGAGAAAGGATGTCGGCTTTGGGTACCTGATGTCGACGCGTTACAGTCGTATGTAACAAAGATTAGGGGAACTAATAGAGCAAATCTTGGAATTGATATGATCCAAGTGAAAAAAATCATCATGACTGTAGTAAAGCTGATGTAGCAACACAGTGATAACAGAGGAGCGTGTTAGTCTAGTCAAAACAGTACAATGTGCACGAAAGCTTGAATCACAACTTTTTGTGTTGGATGGCCTAGTGCACTGCGTGCTGGTCTCGCATACCAGCGACGTGGGGTTCGATTCCTTGCAACGGACTATAAGTTTTTTCCAATGATGACATCACTGTGATAATTTAAATCTTATATTGTTTGAAATAGCCAAAACCTTTCACTGGAGATAGAAAATATACAGATAATATACAACACATACTAAAACGATCGAGTTATAACGAAATAAGAAGATCAATGCTCTACCATGCCAGAAATATACATTAAAAAAGAAGTACGAGATAACCTAGCATGTAACCTATCAAACATCTAACCTGAAGTCACTGGCAAGACATGCGACCGAAATATGTTACTGAATCGTACAATAAACGATGTGGAATTTTTCTCCAACGCAGTCCAAAAAATGAGATAAATCGAATCTTTTTTAACCATAGTATCAACGGCCTAATCGCAACAGAACGTGAAAATATACTGAAATGATGCAAAAACCGATCAGATATGCTGAAATAAAATGATACATGTAAAAACAAGCCTGAACTATCATAAAATTCCTATAACTATCCAAAATAACTATTCAAAATTCTGTCACCTGACAGAATTTCCAAAGGCGTAATGAACTTTTTTGCCTAGGGGCCCTATTCTCCCACCCTCTCTAAAAAGTGAGATATAAGAATATTCATACCAACAATAAATTAATATGTAACTAACAAACAATAAGTTGTAAGGGCCCGTGAAGTCGAGTTCTGCATTGTTCTCCCTCACAGCAGCTATAGCACAATTCACTTCCTGTAAATAATGTATTTGCTTTAAAGATTAAGGTAATACATTTTAGACCATTGTATTACCTTCCATTGGAAATGTGTCGTATATGCAGTTTTTCCTCTGGCGGCGGGAATCCCTCCGCACGCCAACTGCAGTTTTTCCCACTGGCGCAGGGAATCCCTCCGCACGTCAACTTGTCATCAAGCAGTGTGGGGCTCCAACTCGAAGTTCACGACGTATACTGCAAGGAACCATTCTGCAACAAGGACTTTTGGCACCACAAATCAGAGCCAAGAGTGGCAACAAGGAGTGGACGCGGAGCCAATCAGCAATCAGAAACTTGTTGGTGTTATATATTTACAATACATTTTATTATGAAATTTACATGGGTTTAACATTTATACGTAAACATAACTATGACTCCAACGGTGGACGGAGTGGCTGTACGAAACGACTGCCCTCTGGTCTTACCCTGATCGGCGACATTAGAAGGACACGGCGGCCTCTTACATCGATAACAAGCCTTATTTCTTGGTTGGGGGTGACAGTTCGTTAAGCTAACGATATATATTCTATTTTATGCAGTCGTTAAGATTGGGAGTATAATTTGATTCTGAAGTTTTATATGTATTTTGTTGTTAATGTTTTTTAATATTTTATGTAAGTTTCTTTCCTATGGATAGCTGTGACGGGTATACGTGAGCACTTACTTTTGTCGGAATAAATCACAATTACTTGCTTCTCCTCGTGATTACTTCGCCTTTTTAACACATTTATTGAATATTTCTCCGGTCTTTTGGGTTCTAGACTACTCACCTTAGTAAAAATAAAATGATTCAGTATACATTTTAGATAGCTAAATACCTTTGGTAGTATTACATTCATCACTTCAATTCCTAACCTTGTAAGCAGAAGTTCGGTTATAGACTCGAGCAATCTTTTTCATGACCCCATTTTTAATATTGTCAGCATTTTTCTTGCTTGAGCTATCATTCCCATGAAGTATATTCATGCAGATGTCAGCAAGGTATATAGAGGACGGGTTCCAATGATGACGCACCCGGCCCTATGTTGACGCAACACCAATTAAAAAATCCACCGAGAAAACAGTTAGAAGTAGATTTGTGGCGACGCTTTTCCTCACCACAAGCGCCCTACTATAGCTGCCCTACTATACTGCACTATGTTTTATCTACTACAAATGTCTTACTATCGCCTCACTACTGTAATAATTACATTTTATTCAATTCTTGCAGTCACGTGTAAATCAAACATTTCATGAGCCATTCTCATTATACTTCATGTCTAGGTATGCTCATTATGTCCGTGCGTGCTCATCGAGCAGCCTCATGCTATGCATTCAGTGTTCTCACACACGCTACTCTTGTGTAACGATGCATAGCACATGTTCTCACGGCAGTCATAAAGTTAGACCCAATGTTTATTTCACAATATCCGTTCAGGATCCTTCGAATGAGATCTCGTCTTTGTCACACTGTAATTGCCAATTAGCCGAAAACTATAAACTTCTACAACGTTCATCATCGCCCAGATCTCTCGATGCCGGCTCGTTGTTTATTATCCAGAACCAATCGCCAAAATGCGCAAACAACACCAACCGTCACGTCCCTTCAGTCCTCTCTGGTCATGCCGAGCCAGGCTATTTTTGCCACGTATCCAGTATCGTGCTTTCAGCCAAGCCTTACTAACTTGATCAAAATAACATCATACTTTTACTCATAATTAAAAACTATAAATTCCCTTAACTAAATTCAAAACAATATCTGTAATTATTTCCCAAGTCAAATCATTACTTCTTTTAGGATTTCATTCCGAATAATCACGTGTTATATACTGTGTACAGTTGCTACAACTTTCACTTATAGTAGGCTATACTTCTTTCACTCTAACTCTCTCGCTCAGCTGTACTGCACTCAACTCGTAGTTCAGTTATTAAACCCAGAGCATTCATATAAATGCTAAATTAACAAGCGAGCTATGTTATAATAGATTGATGTTTTCATAAAACCTCAACAAATGTTTATAGTAATATTCATTTATTTTTCTGATTTAATTATTGTTGGAACATGTACTGTTCTTAACATTCATTTCGCGCAGTCAACGCTCAATCTGCCCTGTACTGCATCATACGTCCGACCGAGTGCAGAGTAAGACAACATGCACTGCGGTGCCCTGCCACCATCACATGCCTGGCCTAGCTAGCTAGCTCACACAGCAGTCTTTCACCAGCTACCGAGCAGGCAGGGTGCCAACGGCCCTGCAGGGGTCACCCCCTTACGCATAGGGCACCCCGGAACACTCGCTTCTTCACGTCGAATGAAGCAAGCCAACTCAACCGTCTCCACAATCATCCGGACTGACTTATTCCTTCAACTCTGCATCTATCACCACTCCCGAGTCATCTTTGGAGTTCCTTCATCGTCTGTGACTGCTCACCGCGGAGCACCTTGCGACCTAGCGCTCATCGTTCCCGCGCTCTTCACATCTACCAACATTTAGTCCACCTCCACATCTCAACGTGCAGTCTCGCCAACCAATCGTCACCGCTGTACATCTCATTCCACACGCCAAGTGTACTTCGAGCACCGCTGCACATCTCATTCCGCACGCCAAGTGTGCTTCGAGCAACGAGCCACTTCGCTCACCGCAACGCAGAGTCTCATCAACCACGTGTGCCCTTAGTTCGCACTAACCTCAAGACAGTTCACTGTGCTCATCGCTCCAACCACCAGCCACCGCTTGCTTGGTTGTCATAGTCTACAATCACCACACAGCTCTGGTCATTGTCACTATTAAGAGCTGTACGTCGATTTCATCCGATTCAGTGCGCCAAAAAGTGGTCGCGTAATTTAGCCCTCACCATTCCGTAAGTCCCGGTATCGGGTGTTCCTGGTATTTCATGTAACCGTGGGATTCCGTGCCGTGCGATCTAGGACGGGTCTATAAATCGTTCAACTGTACGAATCGCGACGAGATCAAGCCACGGCTGACTGTAGGTTTACCATTAATTACCTTTGTGTTTCTTACCTTTGCTGTTTTTGACGCTGTCTCCTCAACAGCTTAACCCTGTGTCGCGGTCCATGCTAGCACCGTCGTCATTCTCAATTTTAGCATAAACCTTGCGTTCTTGTAATGTATGAAAAATTGTATCTCTCTATCACTCCCCCTGCACCTCGTCGCATCTCTCTCTAGGATTAAAAATAGGCAAAGACCCGTCGTCGGTCAAAATGGAGTCAGATAAGGAAACTACTCAACGCGATTCAATTCTGTGGCCGATCAATTTATAACTGCCGTTCCATAACCTTGAAAGCTCAACGGTCAGTCAAGCGCTGAATCCGTGACTAGAGATTGTGAGGACGGCAGGAGATCAATTCAGGCCGTTCAATTAATAATTTTAACTTATCACAAAAATTATTTATCAATCTACTAGCAAATTTGATGCCCTTGTTTTATCTTTCAAACTAGTTTGTTTTTTTGTTATGCGATACTCGTATTTCTCAATCTTACAATCAATATTATCAATCGTTTAAACATTCAATCATCGTTCTTTGTCCCAATCTCATTTTTTGGTTCATTATAACAATCAATTGTTGACAAATCAAACGTCAATCATCCCTGATTGTTCAATTATTCTCAACAATTCAATCTTATACAATCATTTCATTATTCAACTCACAAACATCCCATTTTAGCACATAATCGCAAACTCACAGATTAAATCTGATTGCTGCTAAAAAAAATACATATCATGTATCACTCCCACCCACTATCAAAATGATGAAAAAAAAAATTGCTGAAGTTCACAAATCATGTTTTCTTCATTTTCCTTGGCAAAAGCTAAGTGTTATGCGTTAGATTAATCGTGAATTACTTCCATTCAAAATGATTATTTCCACTGTTATTTTTGGCAGGATGATTGTTGGGCATTTCAGGTCACCTTTTACACTAACACAAAAATCTGGGAAGGGCGGGGGCGCGTCAACATAGAGCCACCATAAAAGGTTGTCCAGTGCTGACGCACGTTTTCAAATTATTGCAAATCGACTCATACCGACACAAGCATAACGTAGGATAACGGATCTTACTAACAGTAGCCATAAGGTTCATTTGGCATTATACTTTCTGGGCAACACTGCGTCAACATTGGGCCAACCTGCGTCAACATAGGGCCGCAGCGAGTCCACACTGGGCCATTCCGACCGGAAATGTCCAATGCAGATCAGAGTTACTCCTAATAGTGATCCTCACGACGTTATGGACAATTTATCAACCACAGAGTTGCCTATACTTAATAGCTCACTCTGCGGAATTTTGTACAGACGCAATACCTCTTTCTGCGGAGTTGTTGAGCGAAGGGGGAGGGGAGAGGTGCATAGGTGTGGTTATGCATTAATAAAAAATAAGATAAACAAAAAGTTCTACACACCATTGGGTACATAATATGTTATTCATTGACATATGTAAAGCCCACAATTTTATCTCATCAACTGTTAGACCTATAAGCTTTTTTGTGATACTGCGTCAACATAGGGCCAGGTGCGTCAACATAGGGCATTACGTAAAGTGTTGACTCACCAGGTCCCCCCAACCCCTATGAATGAAAAAAGTCTGAGGATATTTTCATGAACAAATACGTATAAATTACAAATTTTCTGATTGTTTGGGTCTATGTCCGACGTTCTAGGCCTACTGACCC
Source organism: Gammarus roeselii (assembly GCA_016164225.1). Classification (NCBI taxonomy): domain Eukaryota; kingdom Metazoa; phylum Arthropoda; class Malacostraca; order Amphipoda; family Gammaridae; genus Gammarus; species Gammarus roeselii. The sequence goes on along the minus strand of SDVV010039923.1, from coordinate 1,762 downwards.
GGCATCACGAATTTGTTGAAGATGGAAAATGTGGTAAAAAGTGCGTTAGCAGTGGGCCCTTTACCCTGATTCTCCAATCACTCAGTCGTTTGAGATATGATTTTCTCTCCTCATATTTCCTTTCCAGAAATTATGAAACAAAATCAGACAAACATTTGATTTAATTATGCCATTTTACACTTCTTGCACACGATACCGTTTTAGTACCCGATTTGATAATACGGTTTCCTTCAACTTTTGCATATATTTCTTCTCAAGACATGTTCTTGGTATAACTCTCACACGATTTATTATCACTGCCACACGATTCACTTATTGTATCCTATTTTTTTATCCATATTTTCTTTATTTTTCATATCGTCTAAGCTTTTGGCGTACTACTCCCAATTCGATTTAACCATTTTCACCCAATCTCTATGCGTAGTAAGACGGAATGTTGTAGCTAACTCACTGTCTTTACCGCTCTCACCCCGTTGACGACTTTCTACCTCATTATTTTGAAAACCCAGATCCGGTTTAATATGTTCTATCAATACACTCATAACATCCCAAGAACTTCTATTTCACCTTCATTTTTAAGCTTATCATATTCAAGATGATGGGGACGTTTGAGATGACGCAAAAAGCCGAAAGCGGAACTTGATTTACTTAATTTAACTACCGCACTGTAAATAACACAGATCATCGTTTTGTCCTTTACGTCAAAATACTCTCATTTCAAACTTTGCGACATGCTTCTACAACTGAATCCGATTTATTCATGATTTGTATGCATATTCAGAGTCGGTGCCGGCACCATGTACACACAAACACACTTTTTTGTGCAGACACAGGGTCGGTGCCGGCACCATGTACACACATGCACGCTTTTGTATGCATATACAGGGTTGGTGCCGGCTCTGGTGTCGGCACCATTTACACACATACACAGTTTTGTATGCATACACAGAGTCGGTGCCGGCACCGTTGCCGGCACCATGTAGACACATACACACTTTTGTACGCATATACAGGGTTGGTGCCGGCATCGATGTCGGCACCATGTCACATACACACTTTTGTGCGCGTACACAGGGTCAGTGCCGGCACCATGCAGACACAATGCATGTACAGGGTCGGTGCTGGCGTCATTCAGACATATATACACATTTATACGCATATACAGGGTCGGTCAGCATCAGTAGCATTTTACCTGTGAACTGTGATTTTCATTAGAATTAAGTTTCTTCCTTTTGTTGCAAGAAATCTCTTGTAACAAAAGAAAGGAACTTAGTTTTAATAGAAATCACAGATCAAAGGTAAAATGCTACTGATGGTGACCGACCCTGTATATAAACCAAGAGGGCGTGGTGGTGGTGAGAGGGAGTGCCTGCTTTGTGCTCCCAGAGTTTGTGACCCGTTCAGAGGGTGGTGATTATATTTGTTCTGATGCATTGCACAGGTGGTGTGTAAGACCCTGGTGCACATTTTGAATCTACTTATGAGCTCTGAACAATAGAGATTATAATGAAAAACAGTGTGAGAGCTGAACTCTTGACACAGGCCACCAAGTGAAAATGGCGAGAGGGTAGCGCCTACAGAGCGTGTAACTTGAAACCAGAAGCACTAACACAGTGAGAGATGGCACCAAAAGGCAAGGATGTCAGCAGTGCAGGTGAAGGTGAGAATAACGTACATGTAAATGATGTACTATGTTTTCTAAGAGCAAGAAGAAACGTCATTCCGATAGACGATCTGGTTGCAATAGCCAAGACAACATACG
>SDVV010039922.1:0-10583 GCA_016164225.1 Gammarus roeselii | reverse complement strand
TCCTGGTACCGGCACAGCTGGTGAACTACCTGTCCATCGCTCTCCTGGTACCGGCACAGCTGGTGAACTACCTGTCCATCGCTCTCCTGGTACCGGCACAGCTGGTGAACTACCTGTCCATCGCTCTCCTGGTACCGGCACAGCTGGTGAACTACCTGTCCATCGCTCTCCTGGTACCGGCACAGCTGGTGAACTACCTGTCCATCGCTCTCCTGGGAATGGGAATTTCTCTCACTGCCATCGAGCCTAGGTAGTTGAATCGGAACTGCTGGAACATGTAACGGGAATGAATTATTTCAGAGCAACCAACTCTTATCTCCCTCTCATAAGCAGGTAGCTACTGCTTTGGCCTTGAGCATCGTGCTTCTTGTTTCAGCATTTCTCGCAATGCAACCGGAGGCATAACTAGAGCAGCATCATGCAGTCTGGTCCATAAATAAGTCCTTTACAGTTTTCGCTCTCAATATTGATATGCTGAAACGCTGATTTAGTCGTGCAACGATATCACGTTCACGAGCTGCGCCAAGACAAGTGATGCCCCATTGTCAATACTGCTCAATGCTACCTGATGCTGATGCTTTACCTAATATTTGATCAGCTTTTACCAAACTTAAATGTCAACCAACTAACATTGACGTGGCAATAGTACTAAAACAATCGCTTGAGAATACACTTTCATGGATTGCAATTCCTGCCAATTTATCACTTGGGTGTCATTTATTTGTCTGCTAAAGTAGTGTATCGATATGATGGTGTAGTTACTGCCACCAGTATTTGATGGTGTAGTTAATGCCACTAATATAAGATGTAGTTACTGCCACCAGTATATGATGGTATAGTTACTGCCACCAGTATATGATGGTGCAGTTACTGCCACCAGTACATGATGGTGAAGTTACTGCCACCAGTACATGATGATGTAGTTACTGCCTCCAGTATATGATGGTGTAGTTACTGCCACCAGTTTATGATGTATTTACTACCACCAGTATTTGATGGTATAGTTACTGCCACCAGTATATGAAGGTGTAGTTACTGCCACCAGTATATGAAGGTGTAGTTACTGCCACCAGTATATGAAGGTGTAGTTACTGCCACCAGTATATGAAGGTGTAGTTACTGCCACCAGTATATGAAGGTGTAGTTACTGCCACCAGTATATGAAGGTGTAGTTACTGCCACCAGTATATGATAGTGTGGTTACTGCCACCAGTATATGATGTAATTACTGCCACCAGTATATGATGGTATAGTTACTGTCACCAGTATATGATGTAGTTACTGTCACCATTATTTGATGGTGTAGTTACTGCCACCAGTATATGATGGTGTAGTTACTGCCACCAGTATATGATGGTGTAGTTACTGCAACCAGTATATGATGGTGTAGTTACTGCCACCAGTATATGATGGTGTAGTTACTGCCACCTGTGTATGATGGTGTAGTTACTGCCACCAGTATATGATGGTGTAGTTGCTGCCACCAGTATATGATGGTGTAGTTACTACCACCAGTATATGATGGTGTAGTTACTGCCACAAGTATATGATGGTATAGTTACTGTCACAAGTATATGATGGTGTAGGTACTGCCACAAGTATATCATGGCGTAGTTACTGCCACCAGTAAATGATGGTGGTAGTTACTGCCACCAGTATATGGTGGTGTAGTTACTGCAACCAGTATATGGTGGTGTAGGTACTGCCACCAGTATATGGTGATGTACTGCCACCAGTAAATGATGGTGTAGTTCCTGCCACCAGTATATGATCGTGTAGTTACTGTCACCAGTATATGATCGTGTAGTTACTGCCACCATTATATGATCGTGTAGTTACTGTCACCAGTATATGGTGATGTACTGCCACCAGTAAATGATGGTGTAGTTCCTGCCACCAGTATATGATGGTGCAGTTACTGCCACCAGTATATGATGGTGTAGTTACTGCCATCAGTATATGATGGTGTAGTTACTGCCACCAGTATATGATGGTGCAGTTACTGCCACCAGTAAATGATGGTGTAGTTCCTGCCACCAGTATATGATGGTGCAGTTACTGCCACCAGTAAATGATGGTGTAGTTCCTGCCACCAGTATATGATGGTGTAGTTCCTGCCACCAGTAAATGATGGTGTAGTTCCTGCCACCAGTATATGATGGTGTAGTTCCTGCCACCAGTATATGATGGTGCAGTTACTGCCACCAGTATATGATGGTGCAGTTACTGCCACCAGTATATGGTGGTGCAGTTACTGCCACCAGTATATGATGGTGTAGTTCCTGCCACCAGTATATGATGGTGCAGTTACTGCCACCAGTATATGATGGTGCAGTTCCTGCCACCAGTATATGATGGTGTAGTTCCTGCCACCAGTATATGATGGTGCAGTTACTGCCACCAGTATATGATGGTGCAGTTACTGCCACCAGTATATGATATCAGGTTATTTCATTATTTGAAGGATCATGCTACCCACTTCAACTTGTTTTAAGATTGAACAGACATATATGAACCTCTAGATAATGTGTTTTCTATAAATTCAATTTCAATTTGATCACAATTCAATTTAGCGAAGTCAATGCAACCAGACCGCATCAACATATTGAGAACTGGCAGCAATTGAATTGCAAGTCGTGCTGTTTTTTTTTGTCTTTCAAGACTCCTTGTCAATTGCGAGATGCCAGATTGCCTTGAATTTTTTTAATTAACTATATCCTCTCTATCTGCTCAAGTTCTGATAGCTTATTTTCTGTTGGTCAGACAGTTTATTATCATGTTTCATCTTTTGGTATCAATAAAGTATTGGTCATTTTTGCCGTTACTGGTACTCTCAAAAAACTCCGATACAACCTCTCTGGTGCAGGCTTGAAATTTTCTATTATATGTACAATCATTTGTTAACACAAAAACATTTTTGGCTGCTTTCTCTGTCTTATTTTTGTCGATTTCATGCTCCGCAGTGCGTCACAAACGGGTTAATTACATCACGGTTATGCGAGACGTCCTTGAAATCCTGGTGTCCCGATTGAGCGTTTCTTACCCTTCCCTGCATGTTTGATCTCTGGCCTTACAAAACAACAGTCGTATTCTGACAATAGACGCCGTCTAATAAGATCAAACGCCCTTAGCTCACCGCCTTCTCCTGTATCTTAGTGAATCAAAGCCGTAAACTGGGACAATTGATCATATCAACATCAGCGTGAAGCTGTCAGCGCGAGAGGAGCGGCTTTTCGAGAACAGCTCCGAACACAGTGGCTGTTGTTGCTGCACAAAATGGGAGGTAGTGATGAGCCATTTCTGATCAAATTGTTGGTGCAAATTTATCATTGCGTTGGCGTGTAATAATATCAGTTGAAACCGCGAGAGGTTAGACCACGACTAAAGGGGTATACATATCGACGAATATAATACTTAGTTTGGGTTGCTAGCGTCGGACTTTGCTTCTGCTACATGCCTGGGTTGTTACTGTTACGGAATCTTCTGTGTTGCACGTGGCGTCTGCTGCTGATGTTTTAGTATGCATCAACTTAACAGCTCTAATTTCGAATGTTCTTTTGACTTTGCGGCACACTTGTGTTTTTTCATTCCACCTACAAAGCACGCTGTTTATGGCAGTACATTTTTCGCAACTCTAATTTAAGCTTTGCGCAGAGGCAGTATCGTGACCAATGACGGACACTAAACCGAGAAATTGACATCGCACACTGTTTTTCGCGTCTAAGCTTCAAAGTTTTCCAAGTTTCCAGGGTATAGAAGTTTTTTTTTTTACTGAATCAAAATAAGAGCCGAACATCGCTCCGAGACCGCATATCGTCTCGTAAAAGTTGGAGTTTTCAACTTGGAGAGATCGTACACCATCTCTTTAGAGCAAAATCGGTACCGCACCTCGGAGGGATACACCCTGGGGGAATACCAGGCTCACCCCTCTTCCCGCGGCGTCCTCGTTAACCACGAATTTTTATTTGACCTTTTGTGTAAATATATTTTGATTTAAAAGATCCCTCCACCGTCCCTCCCTTTCAGTTTGTAGCTACCCCCCTCCCCCCCCCCTCCTTGGTGCACAAAGAGGTGAGCCCCCACTGACACCGGGGTTGGTGAATTTAGAATCGAAAACAATTGAATTGAAAGAAAGCAACAAGAATTGTTTAAAAAAAAATTATAAAAACAAGAATCTCGAAGAAGAAAAAAATTATGAGTAAATTTACGGATTAGGTTAGTGTATATATTTGTTTATACAATATAAATAAATGTAGAGAAGGCCCCACCTTGAGTACCCAGAATCCCGGGTAGAAGCCTGGGATCAAACAATGGGCAAGACCATGCCCTATCGGAGAGGGGCTGACGGCCCCTCCTGAGCGTCGCACTCAAACCGGTCTGCAAAAAAAACGACGAACCCCTCATAAGTTCCTCGTCGACATGGCAACTGACTCAGGTCGTAGACGATGACACAAATGAACGCTTCTCAAAGCAGGACCCGAATATAATCGGAACGCAGAATTTCTAGGCAAGTTAAGCAAAATGATAGGCCTTCCCGAGCTGGAAACTGAGGAATGTTCGGCGCCCTCCAGGGAAGTCTGTAAACGCCTCACTAAACTCGAGAACCTTTTTGCGACTATGAATACCCGACTAGAGGAGCTGATAAAGAGGATAGAGGCCAGGGAACCCGTAACCTGTTCCGAGTGCTCCCGCCTCTGACCTCTCTGATAACATCGCTCTCCTCCCAGCCGAAACTCATAACGCCCGAACACCAAGAAACGTAAAGAGGAGACAATACACTCGATTTGATGACCACAACCTATTTAACAACGGCCCTAAATTCCCCGAACACTTGAAAATGACATTCGATGTCAATGACAGACCGGATATTTGCCCTTATAAACAACGAGAAGAACTGTTCTCCATGACTGGCTGGCCAATTTTCAACATCACCGCCAGCGATGACGATAGCTTCACCACTAAAGTAGACACAAAACTTCGAAGTGACACTATACTCTCCAAAACTGAATACGCGAAAAGGCTTTCAAAATCATACCACACCGAACATTTTACATGAGTTTAGGCCTGATTTACATCGAGGGTCGCCCGAGTGATGAAGCCGACGAGTTCATTACCGGACTCGTCCAATATGAGGAATGTATAGTGGAAGCGAAAATCGCACCAAAAATCAAACAAAAAAGAAACACCACTACGGCTCTTCTGCCTGAATTCAATAGCCCCACCCCACCTAACTACATAGACATACATTTCTTTGACGCCAAAATCAAGGTTACATCCTTCGAAAAACGTCCGACACGATGCTATAAATGCCAGAAATACGGACACACGAGCAGAGATCGTCACGGTAATCAAAGATGCTCACACTGCTCCCAAGACGACCATGATAAACGGGACGATCCCTTGCCGTGCTCATCCGGGAAATTTCTCTGCTTTTACTGCAAAGTAAACGCCCACCCTACGGGACACGAAGACTGCCCCCAGGACAAGATTGAGAGGGAGATCCTGCCCTACCAAACGAGCACAAAGTCGGGCGACGAGAGGCTGCGGCCGCGATTCGCTCCCCACAGGCTGACCCTCCCACCCAGGAGAGAAGATCAACATCATTCTCTACCCACTTCCTCATAACGCTTGTAGATAGCGGTGCAAACAAAGTTGCTCCCTCAATGAACCCATTCAACATGATGAACTCGCTCTCCAAACAACTGGGAGGCAGACTGATAAACATAAACCGACAGGAAAAGAAGGATCTGGCCCACGTCGTAAATATTGAGCAAAGTAACGCTATACAAAGTATTAACAAACTAGACAAACACCAAGTAACTGTCGAAATACATCCGTTCTTCAACGTTACAAGACAAATTATATACACTTCCAACTACACTCCTAAAACCAATCTTACCTTAGCGCTTTTGCCTCAGGTTTAGCTAAGGATTACGGAGTCACCAACGTTTCTCTAGCGAAGTGGATCAGACCACGGAACGCCCAAACCACCACATATCAAATCACTTTCCCTGGACGCGACTCACCAGAATTCATCGTAATCCCGGGTGAACAGGGGAAAACAAAAATTTACCCCGTGGCGATATGGCCTGCAATGTGCAAAAAAAACTGGAATACGGCCACGTTATCAAATATTGCCAGCCACACATATCTCAACGCTGCAAGAGGTGCGCCGGCGAGCATGACCAAAAGGACCACCACTGCCGATGCCTCCATGAGTCAGGCGACCGCGACTGCCCGAAGTACATGGACCAAAAAGCAATGACCATCTTACAAAACGACCGCAGAGTCACACGAAAACAAGCCAGCCAAATCTTTAACGATGAAATCCCAAACTGCCATAATTTAAATTACGCCGAATCAGTTAAATCTACAATTAAGATTACACCCTCAGACGACACTCATGTACCGTCAACACAACCTATTACCATGACCCCAACACCCCTCCCCAGTACTAACAGCACAACCAGCCAAGCGATCGCCCTCGTAATAGAGGTGGGCACCCCTAGCAATGAATCCACCAGTGCCCAGGAGAGCACTGCGATGGATGCTGCCCCAGTGAACCACAAAAAGAGGTCCATTAACACGAAAACCAAAAGGCAGAGGAACGAGGATTCCTCCGACGACGACCGCGGGGAACACGACGCCCTCTCGCCACGAAGCAAAAAATGTTAGAAACATCCCACGAATCACTGCTCGCTTTGATCAATGCGTTGAACGACTACTGGCCGTCTTAACTGCGACCACACCCGGCGAAAACCCAAGTGATGTATAGAACCATCTGCTAACATGCCCAACACCAGAACATCTCACAAGTGAGAACGACCATTGCCTGCGCGAGGACGCCTTGAAAATCTTCAACGAAGAACTGATACCCCAAAAGTACTGATCTACCATGCATCGCACCTGACTCAAATATCCCAACGACTACTACTCAGTCCATCATAATGTTTTAAAAACCCTCCATAGAAGAGAAACGCGCTCGCTCAAGAAGCAAAAACAAAGATCGTACTCCCTCGTCCTCCTTCTCATACAAGAGCACTCACAGCCGAGAACGCAGTGAGTCTAGGAGATCATGTTCTACAGAAAGCGGACGCTCGTGCGAACGCTCTCGATCTAGGACACCTGCGCCTCATAGACAAGAACACCACGAAAGTTCCTACAAACCACGCGACCGCTCAAGACCATCAAAATCTGGGTGTGAAACAGATCCGAAATGAACAACAACACAATACTTCAGTGGAATTGCCAGGGACTTAGAAGCAAGAAAGATGAGTTGTTATCACTTATCTCCACCCATAAACCATTGGTGGTAGGCCTCCAGGAGATCAAACTCCGTGACACTGCCACCTTTTCTATCCCTCAATATGTCATACACCGTCGCGAAGGTCACAACAATGTGACTGCACACGGCGGAGTGGCACTTATGATCCATCAAAGCATACCTCACCACCTCCTCCCTCTGAGAATAGAACTCCAAGCTGTCGCAGTGAAGATATGTATCTCAAGACCTATCACAGTGATATCTATCTACTCTTCACGAAACCACGACCTCACGGAGGCGCTGATGACCGATTTGCGTAACCAACTGCATCATCCCGTACTCCTCCTTGGAGACTTGAACAGCTACCACGAAGTGTGGGGATGCGTGAGAACAGAACCCAGAGGAGTGATAATGGCCAACACCATAGACACATATCCTGGTCCTTCTCAACGACGGACAACCCACACGGATCACCCTCGAAAGTGAAACCGCCATCGATTTATCGATCTGTTACCCTACTTAAGCTCCCCAATTTGTTTGGGGAGTCCTGCCTTCAACACATGACAGTGATCACAACCCAGTGATCTTATCGCTCCTTACTAACCGACCAAACAATCCTGACGCACAAGAACTTCGATTCAACTACCGGAAAGCCAGCTGGGAGGAATACTCGACCATGTCGCATGGGACGATGTGGAGGGCCTTCCTGAAGACATTTCAGAGCACGAACCTATCATTCATCTATACGAAAAATTCCAGAGTGCAGCTACTGCATGCATTCCCCAATATGTACCCTCAACTTTTTTCCCAAAACCTTGATGGTGCCCGGAGGTGCAAGAAGCAATGGATCGGTGTGACAGGATGTGCGAGGCCTTCCGCCGCGCACGTTCCTACAGGAACCGAGTAACCTGGAAAAGGGAAACTGCCGTGTTCCGCAAACTTAGCGTGGAGAAGAAGCGAGAAAGCTGGACCCGATTCGTTGATACAATCAATCGAAACACCTTTCTTTCCCAAGTGTGGGGAAAAATCAGACGTATCCAAGGTCGCCCCGAGCGACTTATCCACATACTGTCGGACGGAGACACTCATTCTTCATACGCGGACATCGCGGACAAACTAGCTCAGACTTTTAGCCAAATATCACAATCAACAAATTATACGGCTTTTTTACAACAGGAAAAAATCCTAAGAGAAAGTGAGCATATCGACTTCACTTCCACAAATGAAGAATTCTACAACAAACCTTTCTCCATCCATGAACTACAATGTGCAATTGACTACACTCGTGAAACCTCACCTGGGCCGGACCGAGTGCACATCAACATGATCAAACACCTTCCTGACAACGCTCTCCAGCACTTACTAAATGTGTTCAATACGTTGTATTCAAATTCATTCTTTCCCAACCAATGGCGGGAATCCGTAATAATCCCAATACCCAAACCCAGAAAATGTCACAGCGACCCACATAACTATCGTCCCATTGCCCTAACTAGCGTCCTATGTAAGACTGTGGAAAGAATGATAAACTCACGCCTAGTCGACTACTTTGAAATGCATGCAGGCCTTGACAACATCCAATGCGGTGGCCGTAAGCACCACTCCACAACGGACCACCTCGTATGATTAGAAGCAGACATTAGACAGGCATTCGTCTGAAGAGAACATGAGGTTTCCATATTTTTCGACGTTGAAAAAGCATACGACACTACGTGGAAACACGGGATCATGAAGGATCTCCACCGTAAAGGTTTGAGAGGTCGGCTACCACTTTTCATCCACCAATTTCCACAAAATCGCACCTTCAGGGTCAAGGTTGGCGACACTTAGTCTCCGTCATATCCGCAAGAAATGAGCGTCCTCAGTGTCTCTCTTTTTATCCTCAAAATCGATCAGTTAGCCGACATTCTTCCCCGAGACGGAAGACTGCTCTCATCACTATACGTGGACGACCTACAAATGAGCTACAGACACCCCAGCCTCATAACAATTCAACATGAACTCCAGAAGTACCTGAACCTAGTCGGGAACTGGTCTTCCCTAAACGGATTCCGATTCTCGCTCTCTAAAACTTAAAGCATGCACTTTACTCATGTGCTCGGTTTACACCTGAAACCAGCCCTAACGCTGCACAACACACCTTTAGCATACGAAGAAACGATCAGATTCTTGGGTCTTGTGTGGGACTCTCAACTCACGTGGCGACCCCACATTGCAGCCCTGGCGACCCGCTGCAAAAGGTCGACAAGACTTATCCAATCGGTAACATCCCTGAAGTTCGCTGCCGACATGGACACCGGAATGACGTTGTTCAGAGCAATAATACGATTGCGCATGGACTACGAAGCCGTTGTCTACGGATCTGCAGCCAAAACTACTCTCGACCACCTCAAACAATGCTTTGCGTATCACAACCGGCGCGTTCCGCTCCAACCCAATCGAATCCCTTAACGTGCTCGCTGACGAACTTCCACTTCTGCTCCGGCGAGACAAACTTTCACTACAATACTATTTTAAGACTAGAAGTCTAATCAACAACCCGGCTATCAGCCACATCACCAACATATCCGATACGCGCCTTTTTGCGGCTAAAAAGAATATATGCCCACCGTTTTCCCTACGTGTGGACAACCTGCTGACCTCGCTAAACATCAATCGTAAAGCTATTAAGCCTTCATTTTCCTACCGAATCTTTCAAATTAACACACCAACACGGATGATCAACCCATCACCGGTCAACCTAGACCTGCAAATGTACCCTAAAGCATCTACTCCAACCAACGCGTACCGGCAGGAATCCCTAGGACTACTCGAGGAAGAATATATAGAGCACCGCGACATATACACTGACGGCTCCAAAACGCGGACGGAGTGGGAGCCGCCGCTGTGTGCGGGGACACCCCACTCTCGGCCACCCTCCCACAAGAGGCCTCCGTGTTCTCTGTGGAGCTTCGCGCACTCGAACTAGCCGTCTCTATCGCAAAAACACATAGCTTTCCCAAATACGTCGTATTCTCAGACAGTCAGAGTGTCCTCACCCAGCTTAAAACACTACACTATGAACATCTAGTTCTACGTAAAATGCAGCACGATCTCTTTGTGATGACCGAGACTGGTCAGGCAGTGGAATTCTGCTGGATCCCCGGGCACGCGGGAATAAGAGGAAACGAACTTGCGGACTCGCTTGCTAAACTGGCATCTACTCACCAAGAACAACTTTTCGCATTACATTACCGGGACTGGTTCCCTATCATCAACTCCCATATAACATTCCGATGGGATGAAATGTGGCAACAAAAAAAAAAAAAAATGCTTTCAG